>VZQC01009923.1:2860529-2944360 GCA_009823505.1 Rhizomys pruinosus
TTTTTTACTTTTTGTCTTTTTACTAAGATAATCAAGTTTTATACCTGAAGTACTATTTCTCAGGCCTTACTATTTATTTATTTGTTTAAGGCCACACAGTTAGGCCAGATTAACCAAGGTTTTTGTTTTCTCAAGTTCAGTTGAGGATCTGGTCTTCAAGCATCACTCAGGTTTTTGGGGGAGGGGGAGGGGGGAGCCCCTGGCTCCTTTTGGCTTTTCATTTACCAGTTCCATCCACTTGAGGACAAAGTCAGGTCTTGCTAGACCAAGCTTCCCTTTTTGAAACATGAGCAGACTTTCCTCTTTATAGACTGGATACTGGCTGAAGTCCCATTAGTGGATCTCCAAGACCTCCCTGAACAGGAAGACTGGTGACTCACCTTTGCAGGACATTTCAAGAGACAACCCCATGCATAGTCCTCTGGGACTTAGTTGACCTCTGAGGTTAAGGAACAAAGTTATCCCTTAAGACCCTCTGCCAAACTGGTATGGACTTTAAGTATGGTCGTTAAGCATCCAGAAAGGCTAAGTTACACCAGCCTGATATTTTTAACTACTGTGTAATATTTTAGAAAAGGCTTGGACAAAAGCTCAAGCAGCTTCGTCCGCGGCATTGCATGTCACGGGTGCACAGACTTGCATGCAGACAGTACATTCATACACATACAGAAATAAAAAGAAATACTAAGAAGCACTCCCATCAAATAAATACTGTGGTTAGACGTAATGTCATGGCATATTAGTTTTTTTTCCTCATTATTTTGATCTTATATTACTCTAAAATATGCATACATATCCTTAATCTATATCCAAAATTCCTAACTCTTAAAATAAATGGTAGCTTAGTTCTAGAACCTGTTCAATTTTTTTGTATTTGTTGATTTTTTTTCTGTGTCCCAGTATGTGGTCGATTTTGGAGAATGTTCTGTGGGATGCTGAGTAGAAAATGTATTCTCTGGTATTTGGGTGGAATATTCGGTAGATGTTTGTGAGGTCCATTTGGTGTATCATATCATTCAGTTCAGATGTCTCTCTGTTTATTCTTTGTCCTGTTGACCTGTCTACAGGGTTCAGTGGGGTATTGAAGTCCCCTCCTATGAATATTCTGGGGTTAATCTGTGCCTTGAGGTCCTGGAGAATTGTCTTTATAAAGTTTGGTGCACCACAGTTTGGTGCATATATATTCATGATTGTGAAATCTTCATGGGTATTTGTTCCTTTGATAAAGATGTAATGGCCCTCTTTGTCTCTTCTGATTTCTTTTACTTTGAAGTCTATTTTGTCTGATATTAAAATAGCAACTCCTGCTTGCTTTTTGGTACCATTTGCTTGGAATATTTTTTCCCATCCTTTCACCTTAAGTTGGTGCCTATCCTTGAGATTGAGATAGGTTTCTTGTAGACTGCATATAGATGTGTGGCTCAATTTTATGCAAGTTCTGATCCCATTCTTGGGGATTCTTCCTCACAACCCAATCAACACCTGAAGGTTTCAGTCCATGATGCCATCACTTGGGGCCTAAGCATTTCAATATGGCTTTTGTGGGTCTACAAATATTCGAAGCACAGCATGCTGGGTGGTAAACAAACCTACTGTCTGCTCCAGAGAGACACACTATCTCTGCACTCCAAGGTTGTTTTCTCTGTAAATATAGTTTATTGTGCTCTCTTCCTGATGTGCAAAAACATGGCAGACCAAAGAACATTTTCTCACAAAAGAATCTACATCTTGTTTCTCTACTGTTGAGATTGTGAATTTCTATGGTGGTTAATTGTATTAATAAACTTGACTGGGCATCATGATACCCAGATAACTGACTAAACATTATTTAAAGTGTGTCTATGAGTCTGTTTCTGAGAGATCAGTTGCTGATTCCCAGAGCCATAGCAAAACAGATGATGTTCCTCAGTATGACTGGGCCTCATCCACTGGCTGAGGGTATGAACAGAAGAAAAAGGCAGAGAACACTGAGTTGTTCTATGTCTGACTGACACTGACCATCTTCTGGACTTGATACTCCTGGTTCTCAGGCCTTCAGACTTGGAGTGGAATTGACATCACTGGCTCTCTAGCTGTCAGAGCTTTGAATAACAACACTGTCTTTCTTTTGCCTTCCATTTGTAAGTGACAGATTAAAGGACTTGTCAGCCTCTGTGACCACAGGTCAAGAAATCTTACTTTCTCTGCACACACACACATACTGTATATAAACATGTACACACACCCATATATGCCTATATGTATACACATATACTCATATATACATGTATGTACCCATATACATACATGTATATACACATGTATACACATACACCTATTCATATACATATGTATGCACATATACCCATATGTACACGATATGCCCATATATACACACATACACTCATATATACACAGGAATACACTGAACACACATATATAAATATATACAGATATAACTCATATATACATATTTGTACACACACTCATACATACATACCTACACACATACACCCATATATACACACATGCACACATATACACCCATATATGCACACATACATAAACACATGCCCCCATATATACACACATGTACACACACATATATACACACATGTACACATATACACCCATATATGCACACACATACACACACCCATATATACATGCATATACACACATGCACCCATATATGCACACACATACACACATGTGCCCATATATACACACATGTACACACACATATATACACACATGTACACATATACACCCATATATGCACACACATACACACACCCATATATACATGCATATACACACAAGCACCCATATATGCACACACATACACACATGTACCCATACATGCACCCACATATACACACATGTACACATACACACATATACACACACGTACACATATACATCCATATATCCACACATACACACATGTACCCATATATGCATACATGTACACATATACACACATGTAAACACATGTACACATATACACAAATATACATGTATGTACACATATACATCTGTATATGCATGCACATGTACCCATATATACACACATGTATACATACACACATATACACACATACATCTGTGTATACACATGTGTACACATATACGCCCATATATGCACACATACATACACATATGCACCATATATGCACACACATACACACATGCACCCATATATACACATGTACACATATACACCCATATAGACACACATGTACACATACACACATACACACATGCACACATATATATCCATATATGCACACATACACACATGCACCCATATATGCACACATGTACACATGTGTACACACATACATCTGTATATGCAGATACATGCACCCATATATACACAGATGTACACATACACACATACATCCATGTTTACACACATGTATACGCATACACCCATATATGCCCACACACATACACACATGCACCCATTTATATATACTCACATATACACATGCATATACACACACATCTGTATATGCACACACGCACCCATATATACACACATGTACACATACACACACAACGTCCATTTATACACATGTACACACATACACCCATATATGCACACACATACACATATGCATCCATATATGCACACACATACACACATGCACCCATTTATATATACTCACATATATACATGCATGTACACACGTACATCTGTATATGCACACATACGAGCCCATATGTGCTGGACAGCTTTAGTGTCAACTTGACACACCTGGGTTGAGGGAGCCTCAATTGGGGAATTGGCTCCATTGGATTAGCCTGTGGCCACATATGTGGAGTATTGTCTTGATGGTCGAGCAGTGTGGGAGGGCCCAGCCCACAATGAGTAGTGCTACCCTGGGCAGGTTGTTGTGTACTGTATAAGAAGGCAGGCTGGGCATGAGCCAGGGGAGCAAGCCAGTGAACAGCATTCCTCCATGGCCTGTGCTTCAGCTCCTGCCTCCAGGTTCCTGCCCTGAGTTCCTGCCTTGGGTTCCCTTAGTGATGAACTATGACCCAGGAGATGTGAGCTGAATAAACCCTTTCCTCCCCAAGTTGGTGTAGGTCAGAGTGTTTTGTCACAGCAATGGAAGATAAACCAGAATACCATATATACACACACATACACATATACACATATATGCACACATGTACACATATACACCCATATATGCACACATACACATATGCATCCATATATGCATACACATACACACATGCGCCCATTTATATATACATGTACACACATCCATCCATATATGCACACAGGTACACACACATCCATATATGCACACACATACAAATATTCATCCATATATATTTAATGTACACACATGCATCTGCTTTTTTAAAATTTTTTTTAAATTTATTTTCTATGTGTATGAATGTACTGTCTGCATGTAGGTTTGTGCACCTGTGTCGTGCAATTCCGCGGAGGTCAGAAGAGGGTGTCGGATTCCCCCAGAACTGGAGTTCTCCTGGAATTGGAGTTACAGACAATTCTCAGCCACCATGTGGGTGCTGGGGATTGAACCTGGGTCCTCTGCAAGGGCAGTCAGCTCCCTTAACCACTAGGCTATCTCTCCAGCCCCCACACATGCATCTGTATATGCACACACATTCACCCATATACACACATGTACACATATACATACTTATATGCACACACATCTGTATATACATGCATGTACACATATACACCCATATATACATACATGTACAAATATACATACATATATGCACACATACATCCATATATATGCTTGTACACATATACACACATTACACACATGCATCCATATATGCACACATGTACACATATGCACCCATTTATACACACACATACACACATCCATCCATATATACACACATGTACACACATGCATCCATATATGAACACACATACACACATGCACCCCTATATACACACATGTACACACATACATCCATATATATTAATATATTTTGACTTCCTGGAAATAGGAATAGTAAGCAAAGTGTGGCAGAGCCATCTGGCATGGGGTGACGGACCCTGAGCACCAGGGTTTACGGCACATGTACCAGCTGGGGAAATCTGCCCTGGAGGCATTCCCCTTCAGGAGGAGGTTCCAGGGTCAACATCTTCCTATGGGACCTTCAAGGTTCTAAGATATTTCCTTTCTAAGTACCTTCCTTTTTCTCCCTCACTTGTTACAAAATTGTTTAGTAATAACTTTACCTTTCTTCCATCTCTCCTAGTCAGTTTCAAACCTTTCTTCTAGAATTGTAGATTGCTACCAAACAATACAGATCCAAAGCTGTCCAACCTTGGCCCATGGAGTCACTGTAGGAGTCCATGTATCTATGGTATATGGCAATTAATCCATAGTGGTCATCATTCTTGTGATCTAAGGTCCTGACAGTGTAAAGAGTACTCAAGGGGCTGGGCCAGCATGGGGCTTGTGTCTGAGCTGTGGCCAGTGAGCTGTGTCTGAGTTGTCAAGCAGAGTGAATAGAATGACCTACAGTTAGGAGAGATGTAGGTGCATCTCACTGAGGAATGATAAGGCTAGACCTTGAATTTTCAGAATAGTCCAATGAAAATGTGTTAAAATTATCCTGATCATTATTCAGATGCATTTTTTACTCCAGTGTAATATTTATCATAAGTCATATTGATGAATACTATATGTTTATTTTTCAACAGAGCAATAAGTTATTTAAGACAGGAAGTTTGACTTTTGCCTTTGTAGACCTCAGTAGGTTCTCTGAGTATTTAGGTTTATAAGGCCTACAGCATATTGGGGACTAGAAACCTTTCAAAAAATGTTTCTTTAGAAGAACTCAGTGGTAAAGATGGCAATGGGTGGTGATGCTTTTAAAATGAAAAGTGAATTGTGTAAAAAACACAAAATCTAGTTGAAAGGAAATGATTATTGATTAGTTGTGTGTAGAGGAAACAATAGGTTTGGGGATAAATATTACATATTTCTTCAAAAATACAATAATTCTGTATCACTTCAGAAAAATCAATAAGAGTTTAGGAGATTAATGTATGATTCTTGTGTTCGCCCCCCCCCCCAATTGCATTAAACTATTTAGCAGTGTTTTGGTATCAATAGTTATCTATAGAATTATTTGATTGGATTATATTAAACTTTGGGTCTTAATGATGCTTATCAAATTATTTCATTAAAGTAAAAAAAAAAAAAAAAACAACAGACCGAACTTCAAAATGCCTGCCTGAGATGAATGACGATTTTGGAAAACTGAAGAAGAGTCAAATATTCTAAATATTAGGTTTCCTTTAGCTTATTCAAATACATTGGTGTGAATTTAGCCAAAAGGGTGGCAAGCACTTTGGTAATCCGGTTTAGGTGCTTATGTTTGAAGAAGTTCTGCCAGCTAGTTTCAGGAAGGCAGAGGCAGAAGAAAGGCACTGTGGATAAACAGAGAAGGGTTCAACCAGTGTGGATAATAAGGACCGGTCTGTCTGAGTCCTAGGCAACTCAATGGCATGCTCGCCCACTGGTTTTCAAGTTGAGTTACTGCCCTACTGCCAGTCTCTAAGTCTCACCTTCCTTTGTTTTATTCTTTCTTTTGAATGCAAACCCCAGGAAGTGAAAGTTACAATTTGCCTAGACAGACATTCCAGAGCCTTTGGACTTTATGGACAGAGGGGATATGTTCAGGGGCTTCCTGCCTGGTGGCGATCACATCTTTTGTTCTTTTGTGCATGTCCTAAGTGAACTTTGCTCCAGACAAATTAGCCTAGGGAAAATCCTTGAAAGGCCGAGATTCCAAGAATACACAGCACAGGAAAAGGGAGTACTGGAGAATTTCCATTTTGGTTCCTATATTTAGCCTAGCAGTATTCATTTTCTCGTTGAACTCCCCCTAATACTGATTACCACAGCTTTATTTTGTTGTGAGTATAAAATTTCTTCTTCCTTTCCGCAAAGTTTTTAAGCACTGGTGAGTTTTAGGGTCAAGAAATCCTTTAAAAAAAAAAAAGGAACCATTAATATGTCATAGGAAACAATGTCAGCTTGTCTGCTTGAGGTTTTTATATGAAATTTGAAGCAAATTTCAGATGCTACAGATCTAGAAAATTGTCTATGAAAATATGAATGTCTTTAAACAAATAATCTGTCCTTTTTCTAACTCAATAGTCTTTCTGGAAAGATCTCCTTTACTGTAGGTACATTATTAGGATAACATCTATCATTCATCTATCTACCTATCTACCTATCTATCTATCATCTATCTATCTATCTATCTATCATCTATCTATTATCTATCATCTATCTATTATCTATCTTTCTATCTATCTATCTATCTATCATCTATCTATTATCTATCTATCTATCTATCATCTATTTATCTAATGGTTTCATGTGTATGTTTTGTATGTGTCTAGCTTGACTGACTTAAGGGTAAAGACTATAGTCTAGGCCTTTCTTTTTCTCATCTGTAACATTCCAAATCACCATTTCTGCTACTTCAGTCTTAGCAGATACCACAGCCAGACAAATTTCCCAGCAAGACTTTTCTAAATGTCTTTCTTTGCTCATAATCCTTGACAGTCTACTCATTAAGAAATATTCTGGGCCAATTTATGTTCCTCATGGTACTGTTAGAGTAACAACCCCTTCCCTCCCTTAAAACTAGTCAAGAGTGTAAGGACCTCTGGATGAAGACCCAGCCTTCCAGTTTTGCCAAATGAGCTGGTGAACTTTTCCTGCCCAGAATTCCCAGCCCTTAGCACAGTCCTTGTGATCTGGATCATAGACCTGTCTCTCTGTGCTTTCTGTAACACTTTGGGTTGCCCTAATGTTTTGGGCTTTTTTTTCCCCTGAAGTTTCTTTCCCTTCCCCGTCTTATGGCCACTAGTCTGCTGTGTGTGTGACCTCTTTGCCAGCTCTTAACAGGCATGACTTCATGGCTATTTCCTTCTTCCTGCCATTCTCCAACTCAAGGCAGCTGCTGAGATTTCCAGCTTGCTTGCCCTGAGGACTTTTTCCTTAGATTCTAATAAAATTGTCCAAAAGCTTTCATTTGAGTACATTCATAAATTCCTTTATGAATGAGACTAAGAACCCTTATAGGGAACCCCATTTTCTGCTGCATCAGTACCTAACACGGTACTGTAGGGATCAGCTCAATGGATGCTGATTAACCTTAATGAGGAGAAATCAGTCTGAAGGAGATTTTAATGGTAGATGCTGTGTTCTGCTTTGGACCACATCTTATTAAATTCATGTATCAACGATGTGTATGAATACACAGAATGTGTATTTATCAGATTTGCAAATCACCCAAGGTTTGAAGCAAATTATTAGGTGACAGGATCAGAATCTGAAAACATTTTGACAAGTTTCCTTTAGTGGGATGAAATCGATAAATGTAAAATTCTACCTAAGAAAACAGAACCCAAACCTTTCTGCTCAGCAACTGAAAGGAGAAAGTTCTCAGGAAGTTTCATTTGTGCTAGTGTAGCCACACAGGAGGATATAATGTGAGACTTATTTGGAGACTAGAAGTAAGGAAGGCTAAGTCCCCCTTGGCATCTGTTGGCCCTAGCTGAAGTCTACATACTGTCCTGGCTTCTGTACTTCAGTAGGATATAGACAAGTTGGGAAATAGAACATCAAAGATTCTTTTTTGAAAAAAAGTTTAATTTTTAAAAATTTTATGTGTATGAGTGTTTGGCTGTGCACCACTTGTATATAATGCCTGTGGAGGCCAGAAAAGGATGTGGAATCTCTGGAATTGGAGTTAATGATAGTTGGTCGTTAGCTGCCATATGGGCGCTGGGAACCAAACTCAGGTCCTCTGGAAGAGGAGCTAGTGTTCTTAACTGCTGAGTCAAAGCGCCAGCTCCAAAGATTTTTAAATTTATGTATGAAATATTTTTCTATGCTAAGAGAAATTTCAGAAGAAATACATTGTTCCATTTTTCTTAAAGAGTGGAAGTGGCAGCAAGTGGAAAGGAAGTTTGGTATTGCATGGACTTAGCGTTGTATAGACTAACATTAGTTTTGAGAGATTTTAAGGAAAACAACTTTTACTAACTATAAGGGAAAAGTTTCGATAGTTGGTTCTTAATTAGGCAGTGAGTACTCAGGAGAACACAGAGTAGCTTGATTTTATACCAGAAGAAGATGTTTAGCAAGGTGAAAGCTGGCCTCAGCATCATCAGAGAAGTACTGAGCATTAGATCCAAAGGACTGTGGGAAAGAAGAGACAGTAGCTGCCAATCTCTAGAGGAGGAGTTCACAGGGTGGAACGTAAGGCCATGTGAGCCTGAAGATTTCATGATGTGAATGAAGGCTTAGCTAGTTGTCATGGCTACAGACCTGTAGTGTGGGCCAGCTGATTCAAACACATAGGGCCTGTGTGGTCTTCACTTATCTCTAGAGGGGTTCACAATAAACTGGGAGATTATATCCAAGGAATGTCACACATGTACATCCACTCTTGTCTGTTTATGTATATATGTGCTTATATGTGCATATGTGTGTAATGAGCCTATATACTTATCCATGAGGTAATATATATATATATATATAATAAATATTCATACAAATAGAGGTTTTATTATTCACTTGCAAGAGCTATTAATAACATAAAAGAAGCTGAGGAGATAGCTTAGTGTGTAAAAGCATTTACTATACAAACACGAGTATCTGAGTTCAAATCCTCAGAGCTCACATAAAAAGCTAGGTGTGGTTGCATGTACCTGTAACCCTGGCCCTGTGGGAGATGGAGAAAGAGGATAGCTAGAGCTTGCTGGAAAGGAGCCCAGCTCCAGGTTTAGTGAGAGACCTTTTTTCCAGGGAGTAAGGTAGAACAGGGGGTGGTCTGCACATGTGTGCATAAGCCTGTGCATTAATACACATGGACATATACCACACACTTATACTACTCATGCATGCATTAATGCACATAAATAAACATTTAAAAAAGAATATGAAACAGACCAGTATGATAGAAAATGACAGTGGCAAAGTGAAAGGAAGAAGTTAACCTTACTCAGGGCAGTCAGGCAAGGTCTGCGGGAAGGAGACAAGGAAGACAATGGATATATGAAAGATGGGAAGAAATTAGTACTAAGAAGAGCTGAGGGCAGGACACAGTAAGAAGGTGATGTTTTATAGTTAAATATTATTTGGTTTGTTCCCTTTGCTTGTGTATGTGTAAGCACACTGACACACCATGGAGGGTTGTAAGGATGATAAAGGGGATCCTCAGACAGCAAAAGAAGGAAGGAAGGTAAGTCCTTGAGTTGGGGCAAGGTTGTGTCCTGACAAACGCATCAGAAGTTGAAAACGCTGTAGTTGCAAATGTACCTTCTACACCCAGCACACATTCTAGCATAGCACAGTACACTCCAGTGTGGCTATTTCTGTCTTGGTCAGACTGCTGGTGGAGCTGGGCTCACTGCTGCTACCCAGCATCTCCAAAAAGGACTTTACCATATATCACCAGCCCAGGAAAAGGCCCAAATTTGAAGTTTGAAATACAGTTTCTACTAGACGCATGATGCACTTATACCATCTTAAGTTGCAAAAATAATCTGTTGAGCTCTCTTAAGTCAGGCACTGTCTATATAGGAAGCAAAATCATTTCAAGGCTTGGATCCAAGAATTTAGCAAATAATTCTTAGAAAGACATGGGATTCTTGTATTTGCCAGGGATGAAATTAGATAATTTCTCTTTAATGGTCTAAAGAATAGTTTCCCAAAGAGCTAGTAAAGCTTGAGTATTTCAAGTTGTAAAAGGTAAGAAAGAATTAGGACAATAATTTAGGCTAAAACCTTTTTGCATTCTAAAACAACAACAATAAAAGCATTTGGGAGGTAAATTAGCACAAGCCATGCACCTCTCTGAGGGAAATCTTTATTTATGGAGGCAACAGTTTTTGTTGTTGTTGTGAAAAGAGGTGACAGGGAGAAGGTACAGTGAGGATACTTGTGAAAATGACCAAGCTGTGTGCATGTTGGAGTGCGTGTTTTTTTGGTCCTGAGGGAGACCTGAAGAGATAAAACACGTTCAGTCATGCATGCTTTGCAAACCTAATGGAGAGAACTAGAAGGGCTAAGAGAAAAAAAAAAAAAAAAAAAAAAAAGCGAGAAAACAGGGAAGAGGGAGAGAACAGGAAGAGGTAACAGTGTGTGATCCTGGAATAGGACAGGACAGAACAGGAAGAAGTGGGGAAGGTAGATGGAATTGCTTGAAATGCTGTTTGAGAAAGAATATTTAAACTATAATTAAAAATATTTATTATTTTTATTTTTTATTGAAGTTTTGTGCATTTCATACATCATTTCTCAGTCCAGTTTAAACTAATTTCCCTTTCCATGCACCCCACCCTACCCGAGTTCATGCATTCTGTCATACCCACCTTGTATCTTTTTTCTGAGTATTTTTAAGGTTTATCAAACCAGAGGATTATTGTTTTGGGGAGTGGTATGACTGGGTCAGGTGGTAGGCTCATTTTGAGTCTTTTAAGGGTTCTCCACACTGCTTTACTGTTTCAGTCAGTTCTTTATCCCAGTTCTTTTGTCCCAGTTGTTGTTCCTTCCAATTTGTATTGCTTCCACACATGCATATATATGTCACACCTATATTAAAATTATGTCATATGAAAGTAAACTGTATATTATTTCTAAATCATATTTCAGGATTCACATTTTTCCCTTTTAAATTTATATCATTCTAAAATATGCTTACATACCTTCTACACATATACCAAGATTACAAAGTCTGAAAATAAGTGGTAGGTTAATTCAAGAGCCTGTCAAGGGATTCACATTATAAAAGCACAATTGCTTTCAGAAAAAGAGGAATATAACATTAACATTGCTCAGTTTGCCTTACAACTAAGTGCTTGGTGCTAGCATCCACAAATGAAGGATAGCATTCACTGTTTGTTTTTCTGGGACTGTGTTACTTCAGTCAGCATAATATCTTCTAGTTCCATCCATTTACCTGCAAAGTTTGTGATGCCACCTTTCTTTACTGCTGCATAGAACTCCATTGTGTAGATGTACCACATTTTCTCTATCCACTCATTGGTTGAGGGGCATTTGGGTTGGTTCCAGCTCTTTGCTATTGTGAAGAGAGCTGCAATGAACATGGCTGTGCAAGTATCTCTGTGGTAGGATGAGTCTTGTGGGTATACACCCAGGAGTGGTATGACTGGGTCAGGTGGTAGGTTCATTTTGAGTCTTTTAAGAGTTCTCCACACTGCTTTCCATAGTGGTTGTACGAGTTTACATTCCCACCAGCAGTGGATGAGTGTTCCCCTTTCCCTGCAACCTCTCCAGCATTTGGTATCATTTAATCCTAGGCAGTCTTATTGGAGTGAGATAATATCTTAGATTGGTTTTAATTTGCATCTCCTTAATTATTAGTGATGTTGAACACTTTTTAAGATGTTTCTCAGCCATCTTTATTTCCTCAGCGCTTTACTCCATCTTTTGAATGAGTCATTTGTTTTCTTCTTTTTTTCAAAGCCGATTTTCATTGAAGCTTTGTGCATTTCATACAAAATTTCTGAGTCAAATCTAGCCCCATTCCCCCTTCCTTACCCACCTTCCTCGCCAGAGCTCGTGCATTCTGCCAAACATGTTTTTCATCTTTTTCTCAGTCTCTTTTAAAATTTTCAGTGCAGAAGTTTACTGTTTGGGGCAGAAGTTCAGGATTTAAGTCAGATCTTTGACCCAGTCTTTTTGTTGTTGTTCCTTCCAATTTGCATCACACCAAAATATGCATATATACATGCCACACATATATCAAGATTATGACATTATAGGTTTTAGCATCTTTAGCTTATTTTTTTTTATTATTATTGCTTTTTTTCTTTATTAGGCTGAAAGATTTCATGCTTTCCTTAAGGAATTGTTAAAAGGCTCCTCCTTGGCAAGCCAAAACAACCATCAGTCCTGCCTTTGTGCTTCACACTGGGTCTTCCCTTCCCATGGTCACCAAATGACGTCCAATAAGTACTGCTCCTGTCTTGATCTTCCTGTACTGGCCTCCATGATATTGTTTCAGCAGTCCCCATTTGGCACTGAAGGTCTGGAGGATTCTTGGAGAGACATGAGTCTTCAGTCCATATTGGAAGGTTGAAAAGCCGTGTCTCATGTCTTTAATGGATGGCAAAAGCAGTGGCAGCCACAGGGTAGCTGTACTTGCCAGTAAGAATTGAAGACAGGCAAAACATATTTCTTTGTTTTTTGAGTAGTTTATATATTCTGGATGTTAATGCTGTCATATGTATCACTGGTGAAGGTTTCCTCCCACTCCGTCTGTTTTCTCTTAACTTCCCTGATTGTTTCTTTCTCTGTACAGAAGCTTTTGAGTTTAATGAGGTCCCACTTGTCAGTTGTGGGCCTTATTTCCTATGCAGTTGCTGTCTGATCTAGAAAGTCTTCACTTTTATGCCTATGTCCTATAAGTTGCTGCCAACATTTTCTTCTATCACCTTCAGAGTTTTGGGTTTCACGTTGAGGTCTTTGATCCATTTGGAGTTGATTTTTGTACAGGGTGAGAGGTAGGGGTTTAATTTTATTCTTCTACAAATGGTGATCCAGTTTTGCCAACACCATTTGCTGAAGATGTTGTCTTTCCTCCCTTGGGTCTTCTTGGCCCCTTTGTCAAATATGAGGTGGCTGAAATAGTGTGTGCTCAAGTTTGGATCTTCAATTTTGTTACAAGGGATGGCTCAGCTGCTAAAGGTTCAGGCTAACAACAACACCAAAAATACCTATAAATTTAAGAGAGTGTATTAAGAGATTTATGGGTGGACTCCAGTTCCAGGAGATCTGACACCCTCTTTGGCCTCCATTGGCACCAGGCATGCACATATATATGTGCAGACAAACATTCATTAAAACATTCTTTTTTTAAAGAGAGATTTATGGATAGACATTACTAAGATCTGATACATCACATGAGTAACTGCAAATCTTACCTGATATGAATTTTAGATCATCAAGTGTCATGCTGTCTCCTGTTCAAATACATGCTTCTATTCCCTATCCTTTTTGTGAAAACTGGCAGGAACGCAGCAGGCCCATGCTGTGCTGTCACATGTTTGGAAGGACTATCCTGTACATATTTTTCTCCATTGCCCCTCAAAATGCTTGCCCACCGAAGCTCACATCTCTGTGGAGAGGGTTGCGTGGGCTTTGCTGCTGAGGAACGTGGAAATGGCATTGAGCATGATGCACTGGCTTTCATGCTGCATTCCAGGCTCCACAACTGCAAATTCTTGTCAAACCATTTCTCTCAGTGTCATACACCTGCGTATTTAAATTCTAGGAATCCTATTCAACACAGTGAAATTAAGTAATAATTGAAGTGGATACTAGCTGCTTCACACAAAAGGTTTTATTTTGGTGTATTTTTAGGGCTTGATACAATACACTGATGCAAAAGTACTAAATCATCAGAAAAAAAAAATCAGTCCTGTTTGTAAAGGATGTGAGAAGGGAGCAAAGAACAAAGGGCTTTTCTCCCATCAAATGCAAATGCAAATGACCGGCAAGATTGCGAAAACAGTCTTTGTCCTGACAATGAACATTTTCATGCAGTGAAATCCATTTTTGAGACTCATTAGCAAACACTGTGATCTTGCTTATTTTCTATAGCAGTTTCTGGTTATTTCAAATTGATTAAGAGACCTCTGATGTGCGAGAGCGAATCACTGAGCTACCTCAGGTACTTCTGTAATTGGTTATCATGCTTAATTACAAATGTTTCAGCACAACCAATTTATTCTGGACCAGATTTCCTTTGCCTTTGCTCTGCTGCAGTTGCTGGCAATGTTTTCTGTTTTCAGGGAACGAAAGGAATAAGAGAAGACAAATTATCCTCTATGCATGTTTTGGTTCAAAAAAGGTCAGATTAATGGACTGATGCATTCATTCAAAACATTCCATTAATAGCAGTAGCTGGAAATGAAAGAAATGAAAACGTGTGTATTAGTTTGCAGTGGGTGGTCAGTCACTGCAGACTGTTCCCCTTCTCTTCTGCTTCTATTTTCCCCCATTAGCTAGTGCTGGGAGCTGGAAGTTCAGCTCTTTCATCTCTCTCACCCTGCCATGGTGCTGGCTGACCTTCATGTATTCAATCCACTTGCTCCTGAGCTCATCAGAAATAAATGGACTAGAATAGAACAGAATCCAACTCCACATAGTGCTGCTCATTGTCCGGCGATCCCGAGGACCTAAGCGAGTGGCTAATTGTGCTGGTGTCCCAGGCAGCAAACAGGCACATACTACATTCTTCACAGTTTTTTTTGTCGACAGCCCGGAGCATTCTAGAGTCCAATAATGAGAGGTGGGATGCCCGTAAGGGCACAAGCTTAGTGCCTCCTCAGGTTCTGTGAAGCACTATGTGTATCTTACAACCCCAAACGGAGATGGCGAGAGCCTGCCTTTGACATCCTATGATGAGAATGAGATTTAAGAAAAATGTGGGCCTTTTTCAGGCCACCCCTGCTGGGTACTGCACACCACTAGGAGAGCTGTTCCAGAGCAGGAGATGCCTCCTCTCCACTCATTGTTCAAGAGATCTTTGTGGCACAAAAACAAATCATGCTTTGATGCAAACTTCAGTTTCTGATGAGGACTTTCAAATGTAATTCTGTTATTATCTTCAAAGCTGTTCTAAATCTTCAAATAAAGTAAATGTTACAAATCTGTACTGCTAAAAAGAGGAGGGATTAGATTTCATCTAGTGCTATTTTCCCACTGGGGAATTTGACTGGACATTTTCAGGAAATGGTAAAACAAACAAGATTCACTGATGCTAGGAAGGACCTTTGAAACGAGTTCAATTAGCATTCATTTTCCAAATGAAGGAGATAAATAAATGGAAATCAAGGGATTTTTGAGGGTGAGATCAGTTATTGGCAGAGCTGAAACCAGATTTAGCTTTACTTCGGGTGTGGAAGATGGTTCATAGAAAAGTCCCTCCCTTTCTCTGTATTCTCAACAAATATCATCTTCTCCTGGTCAGGAATTTTCTGTCCCTATGGAATAGTTTTATTTGGCTTCTGCTGTCACAATAGGAATTCCTAACAATGCCAAGCACAGTAAATTATAAGAAGTGGCATATTTCATTTTTCAAAATTCATTTCAGCATCTAATGAAACAGCTCCTGTTTGATTTTTGAACATTTGGGTACATGGGGGAAGTACTTTTATTCTGTGGCAAAGATCTGTTTTACAGTGCTCATATTTACTATTGGCACTTTAAGCAAAGTTCTATAAATCATTATTGAGGGTGAGAATTAATTTCGAGCAAAGTAGCCATTGGCAATGTTCACATAAAAGTGTGAGAAAAACATTCCAAATGGGGACTTCATAGTCGCTGAAGGAAAAGCTCTTCTGCTGTATTAGAGCTGCCAAAAGAATTCAGAACTCAAAAGATCCAAATGACAGCAAAGCAGATTGAAGCTGCTCTTCTCTCTACATTCTCTCTTCTTTATGCATTCAGGGCTCTGCATCAAGAAAACTTATATGCAAGGGGTGCAGAACAGATCCAATTATACAGAGCTCCAGCTAATGTCTGCTGCTGCTTTTTAAGTACTTTTCAGAATTTCTGTAGATCGCTATAGAGCCACCTCTCAATTTCTCAAAGTAATGAGAAAAGACTTGGAATACATTACCCCAAAACCCATAGAGGGAAGTAATTAGCATTCATTACCAATTTTATTTCAATGGCTAATTGCACTTCATACTCATATGTTGATACAAAAAAACCTGGACAGTTGAGAAGCATCTATGATCATTTATTATATGAATTTGGAGAGAAGAATTGAAGGAAAGTTTGCGGCTCTAAAGAGTCTATAAAAATTTGCACACAGTTTGATGGAATACTGTGATCCATTCAAAAGTAGGGCTTAGCACTGGTCAGTGGAAGAGGGATGGGGATTTTGATGCTTGAGGAGAGATGCCTATTAAATTTGAGGGTTAAATGGAGGAGAGGAGAGGAGAGGAGAGGAGAGGAGAGGAGAGGAGAGGAGAGGAGAGGAGAGGAGAGAGAGAGAGAGAGAGAGAGAGAGAGAGAGAGAGAGAGAGAGAGAATATGAAAGTGGTGCTAGCAATCTTGTTACATACGTGGGTGCACTCTGACACCTGGGGTGTACCTAGAGGGAAGGGATCAAAGTTTCCAGAAACATGAACGTCTACTGAGAATGCTCAATTGGGCGAATCTGTATGAGGGTCATCCTTTAGATTTTCTTCTCCGAGTCTCAGAAAGAAGAGTATTTTAGTTAGAATTGTTTGATAAAGGGTTACCGATATACATAAAATTAACTCTGCATGTTTTGAGACAGAGTCTCATGTAACTCAGGCCAGTCTGGAAGTTGCTATGTACTCATGATGAGTTTGAACTCCCAATCCTCCTGCTCCACCTCCTTTCTCCTTTATGATGCTCTTATATTACTGTGTCACTGGAATTGGAGAAAGGCGCAGTTCACAGCTGCACTCATGGAAATGGTTTTGGGCCTCTTACAAGCCAGAAGTATCTACCTATATCCAGCTGCTGCCACCCACCAAGAAACAGAAAGTGTGTGGAAGTGTGGGAAAGATACAAAGATAGGATAATTGAAGTTGTGTGTGTGTGTGGAGGGGGTGCAGAAAACCAGAAATGATTCGAGCTTTCCCCAGGGCTTACATGAGGAGGTCGTAGGAACTTCTGGCCTGCAGCACATATGAAACTCAGAGAAAGAACATGACTGTGAGGAAATTGAACTGAATGTTGAGGTATCAGTGAACAGAGCTCCCTCAGAGAGCACAGGAAATGTAGTCTTTCTCATAACCTCCTTTCTCCACAGCATCTCATGTTGTGACTTTCTATTGGCTGAACTGAACTGAAAGTCAGAGGAGATGACAAGAGGAGATGTCAATCTCCTTGGTATATTCCACTGTACATCAACCTTTGAGTGCACACAACAGGATGGAGGAGTCATAAATGGATCAGAATTCATGATCTATGAATTTCCTTTTCAGACCCCCCCCCCCCCCCGAGGAGGATAGTGTAAGGCAGGACTCACAGCTGCAAAGAACCAAACAGACTGTCTCTGTAAGTGGAAAGGGATATTGAAATTGTTACTGGTTCACTGAATGTTGTGTAGAAATTTCCTCTTAGATAAAACATTCTACCCTACAGGTAAGCTCCTTAAACTCAGAGTGTACTAAAAGGAGGCTTATTAAAACTCAGGAAATAACCAAGAAGCTTCATAAAGTCCCTGAAACAGACTAGATGTACTAGGTTACTCCATCCCTAAGGTTATATAAGCAGTGAGGACTGCTGAGAGACACTCTTGACACTCTTACATATGCCATGCTGCCTAGAAGAGGCTCAGACTGGCTGAGCTCTTGGAAGAGGCATACTAGCCCTGCTGCTTGGAAGACAGACAGGCCAAGTTCCCCGAAAGACAGACTAGCCCAGGAACCTGTTGAGCTGCCCGGAAGAGGCTCAGATGAACTGAACTCCCTGGAAGAGGCGTTTTCTGACCTGTTGGACTACCTACAAACTGCAGTGAGCTCCAGGGGTCCAGTTTAGTAAGCCATTTACCAAGCATGAGTGGCTTTTGGTGGTGCAGCTGTCTTAATTTCTGCTTCTGTAAGTAACCCCCTATCCACACTCCTGTCAATAACCTCTCACCCACACTCCTGTAAGTAACCCCCCAACCATCCACACTCCTGTCAGTAACCCCCCATCCATCCACACTCCTGTCAGTAACCCCCATCCATCCACACTCCTGTAACCACCCATCCATCCACACTCCTGTCAGTAACCCCCATCCATCCACACTCCTGTAAGTAACCCCCCATCCATCCACACTCCTGTAACCCTCACCCATACTCCTGTCAGTAACCCCCATCCATCCACACTCCTGTCAGTAACCCCCCATCCACACTCCTGTAAGTAAGCCCCATCCATCCACACTCCTGTAAGTAACCCTCACCCATACTCCTGTCAGTAACCCCCATCCATCCACACTCCTGTAAGTAACCCCTATCCACACTCCTGTCAGTAACCACCCATCCATCCACACTCCTGTCAGTAACCCCCATCCATCCACACTCCTGTAAGTAAACCCATCCACACTCCTGTAAGTAACCACCCATCCATCCACACTCCTGTAAGTAACCACCCATCCATCCACACTCCTGTCAATAACCTCCTGATCCATGCTTCTGTAAGTAACCCCCACCCACACTCCTGTAAGTAACCCTCATCCACACTCCTGTAAGTAACCCTCACCCACACTCCTGTAAGTAACCCTCACCCACACTCCTGTAAGTAACCCTCACCCACACTCCTGTCAGTAACCCTCACCCACACTCCTGTAAGTAACCCTCACCCACACTCCTGTAAGTAACCCTCACCCACACTCCTGTAAGTAACCCTCACCCCCATCCACACTCCTGTAAGTAACCCTCATCCACACTCCTGTAAGTAACCCTCATCCACACTCCTGTAAGTAACCCTCACCCACACTCCTGTAAGTAACCCTCACCCACACTCCTGTAAGTAACCCTCATCCACACTCCTGTAAGTAGCCCTCATCCACACTCCTGTCAGTAACCCTCACCCACACTCCTGTAAGTAACCTTCATCCACACTCCTGTAAGTAACTCTCACCCACACTCCTGTAAGTAACCCTCATCCACACTCCTATAAGTAACCCTTACCCACAATCCTGTAAGTAACCCTCACCCACACTCCTATAAGTAACCCTCATCCACACTCCTGTAAGTAACCCTCACCCACACTCCTGTAAGTAACCCTCACCCACACTCCTGTAAGTAACCCTCACCCACACTCCTGTAAGTAATCCTCACCCCCATCCACACTCCTGTAAGTAACCCTCATCCACACTCCTGTAAGTAACCCTCATCCACACTCCTGTAAGTAACCCTCACCCACACTCCTGTAAGTAACCCTCACCCACACTCCTGTAAGTAACCCTCACCCACACTCCTGTAAGTAACCCTCACCCACACTCCTGTAAGTAACCATCACCCACACTTCTGTAAGTAACCCTCACCCACACTCCTGTAAGTAACCCTCACCCACACACCTGTAAGTAACCCTCACCCATACTCCTGTAAGTAACCCCCACCCCCATCCACACTCCTGTAAGTAACCTTCACCCACACTCCTGATGTAACCCTCACTCACACTCCTGTATGTAACTCTCACCTACACTCCTGTCAGTAACTGCCCATCTACAATCCTGTCAGTAATCCCTCACTCACACTCCTGTAAGTAATCCCCCATCCACACTCTGTCAGTAACCCCATCCACGTTCCTGTAAGTAACCCTCACTCACACTCCTATAAGTAACCCCAATAAAACCCACTGGTTCACTGTTTGGTACCCTTACTTTGGTCTCTTGTCTGCTCCTGATCTGGAGTGAGTAGGCGTTTGCTCTGCTCTCCCTAGGAATGGCATCACACAGCACTAAGACAGGTAGAGGAGCTGAGGGAGGACGTGGTACACGGGCACTCGGGTTCACATCACAAATGTGATGCTCCCATAGCTCCAGCAATGGCAGAGGTTATGTTCGCAGTTTCTTCCTTAAGAAGCTCTTTCCTTGTTTAACCAACTGTTGATTCAAAACCAGGGCCTGTGCCTGCGCTTGGCAGAACCCAGGCTTCCCCGAGCATCGCTGCAGAGGGAGGTAGAGTGAGAGCCCGGCACCATGAGCTCTTGACAGAGGGCCAGTGCCTCTTGGAAGAGTTTAAGGTGCGGAGTCTCCCGGTTCAGGAATGTAGTTCCATTGGTGGGTGGACACAACATGGTGATATTTACTACATGTAGCAACATTGTATTAGCAACATTTGCAGACAAGGATGTGAGGTTCAAAAGGGCTAAAACCCTTGCCAAATTTACAGCCTTAGCTGGGAATCAGATCTCAAGTGCGAGTTTTGGCTCTTTCTGTTCTGTCAAAAATCTGTCTCTCCTTTCTGACAATTCAATCTGATTTCCACTTTACTGACTTCTTTTCATCCAGAAAGCACTGGATTTTTTTTAAGTTGTAAATGATTCTAAAATTGACTTGGGTGAAGAAATGTATGAGGAAACCACAAAAAAGAGAGAGAAGAAAAAAGAGTGAGAGGAATGCTTTCCTAGCTTTAAACATAACAGGATGCTATAGCAGTTGACATTATAGAGGAACACACAGATTAACACAATGGACTAAAGTTCCAGCAGTTGATCTGCATAAATATAACACTTATATGTGATAAAGATGACATTTTAATAGTTGGACATGTTTTAATAGTAGATAAGAAATTTGTTGGGACAAAAAATTTACATCATAGACTAGTTGAATTCCAAAGGTATTCAATGTTGTGAGAAAAAAATAATTGAAGGGTCTGGAGAGATGGCTCAGTAGTTAAGAGCATGGGTAGCTTTCACAGAGGACTCGGGTTTCGTTCCCAGCACCCATTTGACAACTAACAACCGTCTGTAACTCCAGTTCCAGGGACTCCAACACCCTCTTCTGATCTCTCTGGGGATTGCATGCAT
Source organism: Rhizomys pruinosus (assembly GCA_009823505.1). Classification (NCBI taxonomy): domain Eukaryota; kingdom Metazoa; phylum Chordata; class Mammalia; order Rodentia; family Spalacidae; genus Rhizomys; species Rhizomys pruinosus. The sequence goes on from VZQC01009923.1 coordinate 2,882,081, forward strand.
GGGCGTACTTATATACATCCAGGCAAGACACTCATAAATAAATAAATAAATAAATAAATAAATAAATAAATAAATAAATAAAAAATAAAAAGAATCATAGGCAGTACAGGTGAATAGTTTAATATTTTTATAATTTTGAATTGTAGTAGCATTTGTAAGCATGGTATTAAAAGCAGGAAATCTTTGTTTATTTCAAACAGAACATCATGACCAATTTTAATCATTGTTATACACCCTTCCCCATAGGACCCTCCTATAGCCCCTCTCCCCCTTAGAATTCATACAGTCTATAATTTAAGTCCAGAGCCCTGAGTGGGTGAAGGTCAACATAGGAGTCATGCATGTCTCTTACTCTTTACACTTTGACCATTTGTGACCTCACATGTTCCTGGCCCTCTGTTGCATGAGGGAGTTTCATTAATGAGAACTGAGAGATTCATTAGTGCCTTTTTTAGCTCTTCTATGTTCTGGGAGCGTTAGGTGTACAGGTTGCACTGTAGAAGTGCCACTCAGGCTTGGGCAATTCACAGACAATGTCTGTGTGTGAACAGTTGTGGTGCTCTGTAATAGTGCCAAAGGAGCTTCTTTGATGAGTGGTGACTGGGATATTTGTCTTTAAATATAAGGGCACGTTTTCCACATTGTAAGAGATTACATTTGTGTAGGGATGTGACAGTCTTAAGATTTTCTCTAAGATCTTTCCAGCCATGTGTATTTGGCTACATTTACAGTACCACACATGAGTTTCCTCCCATTGAGTTGACTTTAAGCCCAATTGAATAGCAGTTCAATATCCCCAGGATATAAGTGCCACTACTACACCAGTGCCATTTGTTGTTCCAGTTATTGATGTGGTTATTTGGCCTAGAAGGTTGGGTTGGACCATCGATTAATGTTCTCCGTTAGCAGCTTGCACAGTGCCCACCAAAGCTATGAGAGCTAGCCTTCAGGGAAGTAGCTTCCTTCCAGGGCAGTTCCAGCTCCATTTCTCGAAACCCCATGTTTGAAGTATGTCTTGTCTTTAGCAATAGGGTCTTTCCTTCAAGTTCTGGGAGGCAATCAAAATCTGTGGCAATAGCCTGTGTAATTTTGGGAGCTTCTTGGACTACCCTGGCCAGCAATTCAAAGGAAGGTTTTCCTGTCTGGGAGTGTCTCTTTTGTAGCCTTCAGCTATACACATGAACTCATGTAGAGATGTTGTATATATAACTTGTCAGTAGGCTATAGGGCCAATATGATTTTTTTTCCAATATGATTTTTATATTAATAACTAATATGTTTTTTGTACTAGCTAGCCTTTATGCACCTCTCCTCTCTCCTTGTCTAACCTTCCCTGCATGCCCTCCCCATTTAAAGTGTCCCTGCTTTCCCCATTTCTGCCTTGGTAGGGAGTCTCCTATGGTCCCACCTATCTTGAGCCCTTATTTCTCTCAAAGCTCCTTGCATAACCATCAATGTGCCCATTTTATCCATTTCTCCCATCATAGCATCCGACTCCTACTGCTCTTCTCTCTTAAATTCCTTCTTTCCCTTTACCTCCCTTGTTCCTTTCCAATTTTGTGTGCTCTACAGTTACATCAGGATACGTACTCACATATAAGGATTTGGTGCTAGGATCCACATGTGAGTCTGCGTTACTTCACTTGGTATAACAATTTCTAGTTCCATCCATTTACCTGCAAATTTCATGATTTTGCCTTCTTTACCACTGAGTAGACCTCCATTCTGTAAATGTACCACATTTTCATTATCCATTTATTGGTCGAGGTACACTTAGGTTGCTTCCATCTCTTAGCTATTGTGAAAAAAGCAGCAACAAACGCAAACATACAAGTACCTCTGAAATAGGATAGATCCTTTGGATATATGCTAAGGAATGGTATAACCAGGTCAAATAGTAGGTTCATTTTTTAGCTTTTCAAGAGTTCTCCACACTGCTTTCCAAAGGGGTTGCATGAGTTTGCAGTCTCACCAGCAGTGAAAAACCATTCCCCTTTCCCCACAACCTCTCTGACATTTGGTATCATTTGTGTTCTTGATTTTAGCCAGTCTGACTGGCTCTTAAAATGGTTTTAATTTGCATTTCCCCAATTAATAATGATGTTGAGCACTTTTAAAGATGCTTCTTAACCATCTTTATTTCTTCTTTTGAAAGCTCTCTGTTCAGATCCTTATCCCATCTTTTTTTTTTTTTTTTTTTTTTTTTTTTTTTTTTTTTTTTTTTGTTTTTTTTGTTTTTTTTTTTTTTTTTTTTTTTTTTTTTTTTTTTTTTTTTTTTTTTTTTTTTTTTTTTTGTGAGTTAGTTTTTTTTGTTTTATTTTTTTTGAGTCTTTTTGAGACCAGGGTCTCCTGTATCCCGCAGCTGTCCTGGAAATCACTATGTAGACTTGGCTGGCCTTGAATTTAGAGATCTGCCTGTCTCTGCCTCTGGAGTGCTGGGATTAAAGGTGTGATTATCCCATCCTTTCATTGAGTCACTTGTTTTCTTGATTCTTTGTTTCTTGAGTTCTTTATATATTTTGTATGTTAAACCTGTGTTAGATATATTGCTAGTGAAGATTTTCTCCCACTCTGTGGGTTTTGTCTTCACTTCATTGGTTGTTTCTTTGGCTTTTTAGTTTAATGAGATCCCATTTGTTGATTGTCAACTTCAATTCCTGAGGAACTGATATCTGATTTAGAAAGTCCATTCCTATTCCTGTATCTTATAGATCATTGCCAATGTTTTCTTCTAAGAGTTTTAGTGTTTCAGGTTTCACATCAGAGTCTTTGGTCCATTTGGAGTTGACTTTTGTGCAAGGTGAAGGATAAGGGTCTAACTTTATTCTTCTACAAGTGGAGATCCAGTTTTGCTAGCACCATTTTTTGAAGATACTGTCTTTTCTCCATTGATTGTTCTTTCTTGGCCCCTTTGTCAAATATCAGGTGGTTTAAATTGCATGTACTTTATGTTTGGGTTTTCAATTATGTTCAGTTGAACTATGTGTATATTTTTGTGCCAGTACTATGCTGTTTTTATGAATGTAGCTCTGTGATATAGTTTGAAATCTGGTATAATAATCCCCCCAGAATTACACTTTGTGCTCAGGGTTGCTTTGGCTATCTGGGGTCTTTTGTGCTTTCATATCAATTTTAGCATTTTTTTTTCTAATTCTATGAAGAATGTCAGGGAGATTTTGATTGGAATTGCACTGAATCTATATATTTCATTTGGTAGGGTGGTCATTTTCATAATATTAATTCTTCTAATTCATGATCATTAGCGGTCCTCCTATCTTCTCTTTCTTCCTCAATCTCTTTCCTTAAATATTAAAAAATTTCAATTGTAGAGATAGTAAATGTTTTTGGTCAGATTTATTCTGAGATATTTTATTGGTTTTGAGGTTATTGTGAATTGGAGGGTTTCCATGTACTCTTTTTCCAATTGCTTGTTATTGGTATATAGAAAGGCTACTGATTTTTGTAGATTCATTTTATAACCTGCCACATTACTGAAAGTGTTAATCAATTCTAGGAGTTGTCTGATGGAATTTTTGGGACCTCTTAGGTATAATATTATATAATCTGCAAGCAGTGTTCATTTGACTTATTTTCCAATTAGTACTTGTTTAATTTCCTTCTCTTGTCTTATTGCTCTAGTAACATTTTCAAGCATCATATTAAATATGAGTGGAGATAGTGGACAGCCCTGTCAGTTTCCTGATTTTAATGGGAATTCTTCTAGTTTTTCTCCATTTAGAATGATGTTGTTTGTGGGTTTGTTGAATATAGCTTTAATTATGTTGTATATAGCTTTAATTATGTTGAGGTATGTTCCCTCTAATCCTATTCCTTCTAGGACTTTTAACATAAATGCATGTTGAATTTTATCAGGCCTTTTCTGCATCTATTGAAATGATTGTGCAATTTTTGTCTTTGAGTCCATTTTTATGATTTGTGACATTTAGACTTACATATATTGAACTATCCTGCCTCTTTGGAAGAAAGCTGACTCGATCATGGTGGATGATCTTTTTGATGTGTGCCTGTATGTGGTTTGCTTTGCAAGTATTTGTTGAGAACTTTTTCATCTACATTCATTAAAGATTTGGGTCTATAGTTTTCTTTTTTGGTTGTATATTTACTGGGTTTGGGTATTATAGTGATGCTGGATTCATAGAAAAATTTTGGAGTTCTCTCCCTGTTTCTATCTTTTTGAATAATTTAAATAGTATTGGTTGTAAGGCTTTAAATGTTTGGTGGAATTCTGTTGTAAATTCATCTGGGCCTGAGGGTTTGTTTTTTTTTTTAAGCAGGAGGTTTTATATTATTGTTTCAATTTCCTTATATGTTATGGGTCCATTTAAGCTGTTGATCTCTTCTTGGTTTAGCTTTAGTGATTCCCATGATTTTAGATATTCGTCCATTTCTTTTAGGTTTTCAAATTTAATAGAGTATAGGTTTTTAATGTATTTCCTTATAGTATTCTTAATCCTTTTGTTGTCTGTTGTAAAGTTTCCCCTTTCATCTCTGATCTTATTGATTTGTATTTGCTCTTTCTTTTGGTTAACTGGACTAAGGGTCTATCTATCTTATTTATCTTTTTAATGAACCAGCTCTTAGATTCATTGATTCTTTGTATTGTTTTCTTTGTGTCTATTTCATTAATTTCTGCTCTGATTTTTGTTATTTCATCTTGTCTGCTGGGTTTGGCTTTCATTTGTTGTTGCCTTTCCAGAATTTTGAGTTGCAATGTTAAGTCATTTATTTTATCTCTTTCTGATTTTTTAATATAGGCACTTAGAGCTATAAATGTCCCTCATAGGACTGCTTTTAAAGTGTCCCAGAGGTTTGTTGTGTTGTGTTATCTTTTATCATTTAATTACAGGAATACTTTTATCTCTTACTAATTCCTCTTTTGACCCATTCATCATTCAGAAGTATGTTGTTTAGTCTCCATGAGTTCATGTAGTTTCTAGGGCTTCTTTTGGTGTTGATTTTAAGTTTTATTGCACTGCGGTCTGATTGAATGAGTGGAACTATGTCTTTTTTTTTTTTTTTTTGTATTTGTTGAGGTTTGTTTTGTGCCCCAGTATTTGGTTTATTTTGGAGAAATTTCCATGGAGTGCTGAATAGAAAGTATTCTTTGGTGCTTGGGTGGAATATTCAGTAGATGTCTGTTAGGTCCATTTGTTGTGTGGTATTGTTTAATTCAGATGTCTCTCCATTTATTCTTCATCTAGTTGATCTGTCTAATAGAGACAGTGAGGCATTAAAGTTCCCTATTATTTTGGAGCTGGGGTTCATTTGTGTTTTGAAGTCTTGTAGTACTGTTTTTATGAAGTTGGGTGCACCAGAGTTTGGCACATATATGTTGATGATTGTGATATCTTCTTGGTCAATTGTTCCTTTGATCAGAATAAAGTGACCTTTCCTTTTTTTTTTTAAATCTCTTCTGATTAGTTTTAGTTTTATTTTGTCAGATATTAGAATTGCAGCTTCTGGTTGTTTCTTAGTGCCATTTGTTTGGAATATTTTTCCATCCTTTCACCTTAAGGTAGTGCCTGTCCTTGAAGATAAGATTGATTTTTTGCTGTCAACAAAAAAGATGGATTCTGTTTCTTAATCCATTCATCTAGCCTGTGTCTTTTGAGTGGGGAGTTCAGACCATTGAATATTTAAAGTTATTATTGAAATATGTGTATTGATTCCTGTTGTTTTAATTTCTGTTTGCATTTGTGGTCTAACTTTGTGTTTCAACAGTTATACCTTTCCTTAGTTTTTTTCTTTTGCTCCTTGAGTATAGCTATTCCTTTCTTTAGCTCTTTGTATTGCATTTTTAGTATGTAAAGAACAAATTCACTAAGGAGATGTAAATAGGTTATTAGCATATTATCTAATTTTCAATAATAATCAAATAAATTCAAGTTACAAAAAATTTGTAGTAAAGTTTTAAAAATTAACAATGCCAAAGTAGGCAAGTGAGTGTAGAGGTGAATTTTTATTTTATATTACTTTAATCAGAGTCAAAATTTTAGTTTTTCTCAATAATTACTTGATATTTTATATCAAAATTCTACTTCTAGAAATTTTTCATCAGGATACAGTTCCATAAACACAAATCACATGGAGATAAACACTATAGTGTTAGTTATAATAGAGGCTGAGAAAAGAGTGATTATTTATAATCCAGGGACAGCTAAATAATTTATCTATATTTATAAAGGGGAATAGGACTTAGTCATAAGAAGACAGATAAATATTTATTGATATCAGAAGACATCCAGTATGTTTTTAGTGGAAAAGTACTATGAATAGCATAACTATTATTTTCTAAAAGCAACATATTTAGAAATAGTTAGCAAGATGGTGATTCAAATGTAAACTGTGATGACCAGTACTATTTTGAATGATTTTTATATTTTCTTTATTTTATAACTTATGTGCATCAGTAAGGAAAAATATAAATTCTATCTGAAGCAATGAAATAAAGTGTGTAGCTCATTATTAGACAACATTTAAAGAAGATCAGTTCTCGATGACTCTATATATGTGGATATTTGTGTGGACAGTGTAGTAGAAAACTAGAAAGAAGCAAAGAAAAAAAGAGGAGGTAGTGGTTTTTCCTACCTAGCAATGCTCAGAGGGCGCAGAGGGAGCAAATGCCACATAATTCCATTTTCCACTGGTGGCAGGTCCATTTCCTGTACCCAGCTTTGTGGTCAACTGGTCCAGAGAACATGTATCACCCATGCAATCTCCTGCTGTTCTACAGTAGTACTGTGTGCAGTGGAAACTCCCAGACCATCAAAAAGCAGGCAGAATGGCTGATGTGTGTTCTTCTGATTATACAGGAGGCCAGTTCAGTTTGGAACAGATCACTAGACTCTGATGTGAATTGAAGAAATGTGGTAGTGTGAAAAAGGGCCATGGAGAAGGTTCAGGAAACTGGTTGAGGAAAAAGGCAAATGCATGTCACCAAGAAGGCTTCTCACCCTCAGGCTTCAGGGAATGTTCTAGATCTTAGTATTCAAGCAAAGCATCTCTAGTTCCAATGTTATGTGTTGATAGGGACCTTGAGGTTATTCATTAGTGCCCAGATGTCACGGTGGCTGTGGGCAGCAGAGTGAGAGGTCACCCCCACTAATTTCAATCTTGGCTCTCAATGCTCACTTTGCTATTCTTCCCCAAGATGGATGCCATCTCTCTTTTTGTTGCCTAAGTTCCGATCAAAATTATTCTACTACAGAGCACAGAAGTTTACCGTATTTGTAGGAGATGTGCGCACTGAAAGGGGTGAATCCTTACATCATGTTCAACAGGACTGGCATTTAAAAAAATTCTTCTTTTCCTCAAGCTACCCAATATAACTTTCCTTGATTTCTGAACCCTCGCCTCTTCTATTTCAAGGGCAAAAACTTAAAATACTTGTCCAAAGGTAATTAGTTCTTTCTGTTTCGGTAAAGGGAGATGGGAGGGAGATGGCTTACCTTTCATAACTAAGACTTTCAGGATATTTTTTGAAATGGAAGACCTCTTTCCTAGAGGTTTCATGATTTGCATGTCTTTGATAGAACATGGTTCACTATTTCCCTTTCTTGTTTTTTTCAATGCCTAATACTAAAATGGGTCAAGACTGAAAGGGGCAAGCTCTTGTTGGAATTTTAATTTTGTCCCCTAGTCTTTCTTAATTTTCAAAGCCCACTCTATAGGCCAGGTTAATTTTCATCCCAGATGTACGACTTGGTGGGGAGCCAAGAGAGCCCCCAGACTGAGGACTAAGGAATTCTTGCTTTGAGGATGTTCAGAGGATGAATCAATGAGGAGGATCCCTGTAGAAACACAATAGCTCATCAGGAAGAAATTCATCAAAGAAAAAGAGGAAGAACATGCATAGAAACAACAGAACAAGAGCGTTTGACCAAAAAGACAGGGAATTAGGCACTGGGAACCTGAGGAGCTGGTTAACTCTTCCTCCACTACTGGACTGAGGATGCGCTGTAGCGACCTACTCCCTATTCATCTTAATACAAGCGAGGAAGCTCAGGGCTCTGTAATTCAGTTGACTTGCCAACAGCCATTTGATAATTCAACTGGCATTTGAGTATGGAATCCAGGTCTTTCAGCCACCAATTCAGCTATGTTTTTATGAACTCATGATTTTGACATTTTTAGCTCTTCCTGGAGTTGTGAGACCAGCCAGATAATCAATAGTTAAAAAAAAGTGTTAATCAGATTTGGCCACTAGCAGAGCATGATGATTAGCCTTCTGAAGGATTTGAGGTTTTTGTTGTTGTTGTTGTTGGTGGTGGTGTGTGTGTATGTGTGTGTGTGTGTGTATGTGTGTGTATGTCTGGTGTGAATGAATGTGTGTATTTTTCTTCCCTTACGTGTGTGTGCATATGTGTATATATATTTGTGTGCCTATGTGTGGAGGACAGAGGTGGACACCGGGCATCTTTTACCACAGGTCTCCACTTTATTTATTGAGGGAGAGTCTCTCGCTGAACTGGGACCTTGCAGATTGGCCAATCTAGCTAGCCAGCTTGCCCTGGGGATCCCTGATTCCCATTCCAGATTGTTGGACTTACAAGCTGGTCACCACATCCACTCAGCTTCTTTGTGGGTGGCATGGCAAAGGCTTTTTCCACAGAGCCGTCTCCCCCTTGTGCTCTCTATCTCTCTTTCTCTCTCTCTGAGATTTTTGGTACTTGCTGTTTTCCTCAGTTGCTCATGAAATTTAACTTTCTTTAATGCAGAAAATTATATTTAGGAAAGTAACTTTCATGAGTGGATGCGAGTAGTAATAAAGAACACCACCCATTTAATATTGATCTGTGTAGTCTATGAGAGGCGTAAATAACAGAGACACAACAATTATATATAAATAAATGTTTATATTATATATTAATAGATGTGATGTCAGTTGGAAAAGATCAGAGGACCAACTCTAAAGAGACAAGTTCAAAACGCAGTACCAAGTGTCAACACTTTGCATGTAGGCCGCCAGACAGCAAGAGTGGATGCGGCAAAGCAAGGACACCGAGTGAAAGGAGAGAAATTGAAGCGGGAAAGCATAATTTCCTGGCAAGCAGGCTGTGCGATGATGCTTCATCTGGTGATCCATTACAGCTGTTAGGAGTCCAGAGAGGACTGTAGATCTCCGAGGTCCACAGGGGCAGGGGCAAGAGAGTAAGATGAAGAGAACTCTTGAACAAACGAAGTGCCTCAACAGCCAAAAAGAGGCTGATGGATGCTTCCCACACCTCGGAAGATGGAACTCCCAGCAGGAGAATAAAAGGTGCATCCAAGCAGAGCCTGCTAGAACCACACAGTTAGAGAACTGATCTTCTCCTAACCTCCCGATTCAGGAGTTTATAATGTGCTATAAAAACTCCCGTCTCTGGGCTAAAACCTGGCGCTACTACACTTAACTGCATTTTATTGCCATTGTTCAAATCCCTGATTCGCTGTTACTTTTCCTTAAGTAGAATTGGTTCTATTTTCAGCAATGCAGGTGCCAAGATGTTTTGTAAAAAATTTTCCACAGAGAATGGATTTGATTTTTAAAATGCAGACACTGGATTTCAATTCTTAAGTTGCAGTGCTGGAGTAGGCACTGAGGACATTTTGATTAAATCATGCCTCTGTTCAGGCTATTAATCCCAGCTTGGATGGTGGCTATAGACGCAGAAAACCTTACGAAAAGCAAAGATTTTCAGAGTCCGTGATGGGTGAAGGTCATCTCGTGGCTAACTTTCCTCTGTGGATTCATAACAACATTTGGGGAGGCTTTTCTTTTACATACTGGTTGAGTATGTCTTATCCTAAATGCTTGGGACCAGAGTGTTTGAATTTCACATATTTTTGGATTTTGGAATGTTTGCATAAATATAAGATTTGTGGAATAAGACTCAAGTCTAAATACCAAATTTGTGTGTTGCATATGTCTTAGCATTACTGGCGGGAACTTTAGGCAGCATTTTTGATGTGCCTGTGCTGTGATTGTGACCTGTGCTGTGATTGTGACCTGCCACATAGAATCAGTGTGGCATATTCCTCTTGTGGCATCATGTTGGGACTCAAAATCTTGGGTATAAGAGAATTTCAGTTTCTAGATTTTCAGGGTAGGATGTTCAACCCGAACCCCTGGGTCATTTCATCTGTCATCAGGTAAGAGGCAATAACATAAAAGAACCTGTTGATATTTTAGAAGATAGATCCAGTAATAGTGCATATATGTGTATTTCAAATTTTGGGACCATTTTCCCAATGATCATTTCCACCCTCCATTTCCTCCTTCCACCCCCTCTCCCCAGTTCCTGCCCCCCTACCAGTTCCCATCCTCTACTTCTTCCTTCCCTCCACCCCAGTCACCCTCCCCAGTTCCCATCATCTATCCTCTCCTTCTATTCCCACCCCAGTTCCCACCCTCTACTCCTTCCTTCCACCTTTACCCCAGTTCCCATCTTCTACTCCCTTTTTCCCTACAACCCCAGTCACCCTCCCAGTTCCATCCTCCATTTGCTCCTTTCCTCCCATCCCAGTCAACCCCCTTCTCTATGAACTTCATGTCCTCTTTTTATTTTCTTCTTTAAGATAACCAATTGAACTCAATTAGTGCTACCCATCACACATGGGGTGAAGTCATCCACTAGGGTGGTCTACTCCCAGAAATGCCTTAACATACTTGGGGTATGATAGATGGAAGACAGGAACAGGGGAGGAGTGACGGGGTGGGAGGGAAGTAGGGAGTAGAGGGTGGTCAACGTCAACTGCTCCCCCCCCCAGTGCCGCTTCTTGCCTCAGCCAACTGCCATCGCCTCCTTGCTGACGGACACCAGGAGCTTCCTCCCTCTCATTTGGTGCAGGAATGTTTACATGTATGAACTTTACAGAGTTTTGTGCATTTCATATAATAGATCTGAATTAAATTTAGACCTCCCCCCTCATCCATGCCCTGCTATAACCCTCCCACCAGATTTCATGGATTCTATCAAGTATGTTGAGGGCTATCTGCTCAAAAATTTGTACATAAATATCCCTCTGTGCAACGGATATCCCTCAGTGCAAGTTCATCCACTGGAATCTAGTCAGCCTATCTAGATAGAATTACTCTATTAAAGATCAACTCTCCCTCACCTGGCAGTAATCAGTTACCAATAGTTCTTTGCTAAGGTTGGTGCTGCTATCCATTTCCCCAGGCTCAGGAACCATTTCTGAAGAGGAGGCAGAAAGATTGTAAGAGCCAGGTTGATGCATGAACATAAGGAAACAGAGGTTTTCAGGCCTCTGGAAACTTGCTCATATGAACTTGCAACAGTAGTGACAGCAAGCGCAAGATCCATGCTGGGATTTTTAACTGGATTCATTTTATGCTGGAGCTGATAGTTTTAATTAAAAGGTCACAATAGTTCCCCCCTTATTCTACTTTCTCTTCAACTTCTGTGACAGAACTCTCTTTCCAATTCCAACTTGTCCAATTCCGACATCTACCAGGCCACAGTTCATCACTGAAGGAGCCCAAGGTAGAAACTCAGGGCAGGAACCTGGAGGCAGGAGCCAAAGCACAGGGCTTGGAGGAATGCTGTTTACTGGCTTGCTCCTCTGGCCCATGCCCAGCCTGCTTTTTTATACAGTACAGAACCACCTGCCCAGGGATGGCAATGTCCACAGTGGGCTGGGGCCTCCTACGTCACTCAACAATCAAGAAGATGCCCCACAGACATGGCCACAGGCCATTCCAATGGAGGCAGTTCCCCCAGTGGAGGCTCCCTCAACCCAGGTATGTTGACACTAAAGCTATCCAGCACACTCCTCCCTTCTAGATTTTTTTCTTCACTATAGAGGAACTAATGTACTAAATATACTACTTAGGAAGGAGAAATTTTACAGTACATGGAGAAACCTTTTGTTTCCCCCTCTTCAAAGCTACATGTTTCATTTTCTTTCTATAGTCATCAAGGATGTTATATGAGCGATGGTGGCCTTTGGGCCTTAGATTTTTTTAGCAGCAATCTGAAAAAGATTAAGAACAGAAGAGGAGGCCTGGGTGTGGTGGCACATGCCTTTAATCTCAGCACTTGGGAGGTAGAGGCAGTCAGATGTCTGTGAGTTCAAGGCCAGCCTGGTCTATATAGTGAGGTCCAGGCCAGCTGGAACTAAAGGGAGACCCTGTCTCAAAAATACAAAAAAAAAAAAAAAAAAAAAAAAAAAAAAGTTGGGCTGTGCATAGGGAAGGACAATGAGCAGAGGAGAAAGACCAGAGTTGACTTCTGGTGGGCAGGCAGGGCCCTGATGAACACTGCCTATAAAGTATAGGTCAGGGACACAGAAATGAGATGTGCTGGGGGATGACAGGACCCTGATAGAGTTTAACCAGGTAACCATTTGCCCATGCTTAGATCAACCATCTACCACCCTGCTTTGGATTCATTGGGTCTTGCAGTTCCTTACCATACCACATAGCAGCTGTTCTCTAAGACTATAAAGGGACAATTTTTCAACCAGTGAGAGTCATTTGCAGAACTTCCTAAAGGCAGGCCTCACGCTTTGAAGTACCCTAAATTCCTCCAGACTTTTCCTTTGTGTTTCCCTTTCTCTGCTTAAAAAAAGTTACTGTTACTTTATGTGTAAAAAAAAGTGCTTTGCTGCATATATGTAAGTGCACCTGTGTCGTGCAGTGCCCGCAGAGGCCAAAGGAAGGCATTTGATCCTCTGGAACTGGAGTTACAGATGGTTGTTAGCCTACATGTGGGTGTTGAGAACCAAACCCTGTTTGTGTGGAAGAGCAGTCAGTTCTCTTAACTGCTGAGCCATCTCTCCAGCCCCCCTTTCTCTGCTTTTTAAAAGGCCTAAGTCATTCCCAAATTTCTTGACAAACTAGTATAATAGTGGGAAGACTGAGATTACAATGACCAGTCCTGATCTGTGCCCCCACGTTTGCATTTGAGCCTCAAAATCAACTTCACCGGAGGAGCTTGCAGGCCCCACATTAGGCACGAAGACACGGGAGCGCTCATCTCATCTCAGACTAGGCCATGTAAGTACCTGTCTAGGCCGACTTCAAAGACATCTGCTTTGGGGCCTTAATCTGGTGTGCCTGTGAGATGCTGGCCATTAGACCTGTCAAAGGAAAGCGTGTATGTGTTGATGTGTGTTTAGATTCAGGATAAGAGTGTGCATGTGTCTTTCTTTCTTTCTTTCTTTCTTTCTTTCTTTCTTTCTTTCTTTCTTTCTTTCTTTCTTTCTTTCTCTCTTTCTTTTACTCCAGTTTATGCTTTCAAGAATCAACTAAGAAAGCTCTGTTATTTGATCCTGCTGATGCTCCCTTTCAGACAGCTGCCACCAGCACGGCTTGGCCACTTCCTTTTTATTTCCTATTCCCTTTTAACTGTCTGGCTTACTTTGATATGATTTCGTCTCCCTCTGTAATGGCAATGAGAGAGGATGTTTTTTTCCCAAGGCCATGGCATGATATGCCTTTTAATCTACTTTAGGTTTATTACCTAGAAAATTTAAGAATGAATTAGGGTTCTTTTTTCTGGGCCACATACCCGTTATGACATGTCAAGAGGTAAAGGGGCGCAGTACACCATGTGTGTTCTTGACAGCCCCTTTCGAGGTCTGAACTGGCAGTCAAAGTTTTGATTTCTGGGTCTGCCACTTTCCTGTCTTGTGACTTTGGATAAGCCATATAATCTATTCGCTCTCTGACTCCTTCTTTATAAAATAGTAAAAAAAGAATAAGATTTTACCTTCCTGAACTCCCAGGGATGCCAGGAGCTCTCAGATCAGGTATAAAAGCTGCTTTGAGTTTTATGAATTCCACACAAGTGTGCCTTTAAAATATCTTAATACCAAAATGCTGAATAAAGAACATTTTGTTTTGGAAAACAGTATGTGGGTTTTTTTTTTAGAAATAATATTTCCATTGTACAATTACTGTTTAATTTTTTTGATGTGACTTCTGGATCTTATTTTTTAACATATGATTTGACAATATGTTGCATTTTCCTTTTTTATTTTTAGTGTAGGAGTTTATTGCCTGCATGTATATAAGCACACCCATGTTGTGCAGTGCTCTTAGAGGTCAGAACCCCAGAACTGGAGTTATAAATGGTTGTTAGCTGCCATTTGAGTGCTGGGATTCGAACCTGAGTCTTCTGTAAGAGCAGCCAGTGTCCTTAACCACTGATCTCTCCATCCCTATGCTCCATTTTTTATTTTATTTATTTATTTATTTATTTTTATTTCTGTATGTGTATGAATGTATTGTCTGCATGCAGGTTTGTGCACCCGTGTCGTGCAATGCCGTGGAGGTCAGAAGAGGGTGTCAGATTCCCCTGGAACTGGAGTTCTCCTGGAACTGGAGTTTCAGACGGTTCTCGGCCGCCATGTGGGTGCTGGGGATCAAACCCGCATCCTCTGCAAGAGCGGTCGGTCGGCGCTCTTAACTGCTAGGCCATCTCTCCAGCCCTCCATTTTTTATATCATTGTATATAATACATTATATATGTATTTCTTGAGAATCTGTAAGTGTTGGCTATAATTTGAACCCAGGGAGTGAATTCAGTTCCTAGTGAATATTGACATTACTGGAACCTGGTGTGTTATTAACAAGCCACAAAATGTTACAAGTAATGCTGCTACAGAGGGAAGGCACGCCAGTTGATCACAGTGTCTGTTTTGCAATGCATGTTTCTTTCTAATTCATTCCCTCTTGGATTGGACATGGCTTCTGGCTGATAACTGCAAGCTACAGGACATTGCAACTTTTGGAAAAGAAAGCACTTTGCAGTGAGCACTGAGTCCCAACATTTATATTAAGTACTGCATGTAACACAATGCCCTTACTTTCATAACTCCTGCTAGCCACTCTCAGTTCTTTCTGTGGTGGATGGTGGCAATTGGCCACTCTTTCTTCCAGAGTACTGGGAGCATATATTCCTTACATTTGAAAATTTAGACCACACATATCCATTAATGAAATCATTGACTCTTTCTCTCCAACACCAATGCTGGAATCCCCAACTTCAGTTTCATCACTCTCCAGGGTATCTCCAATCAACCAGGAGGTGACAAGAAAACTTTGAGACTAAATTAATTTTCATTCCATTTGAATTAGAAACAAATTGAACTATTAAAGAAAGTATTATCTTTAAAATTTTTTATATTATTATTATTATTATTATTTTGATCTTTTTTTGAGACAGGTCTCCCTGTAGCCCCAGCTGGCCTGGAACTCACTCTGTAGACCAGGCTGGTCTTGAACTCACAGAGATCCGCCTGCCTCTGCCTCCCAAGTGCTAGGATTAAAGGCGTGTCCACCACACCTGGCTTATTTGTTATTTTTAATTTATGTGTGTGAGTGTATTGCTTGCATGTAGGTCAGCCTGCCTCTGTCATACAGTGCCTACAGAGGTCAGAAGAAGGTGTTGGTTCCCCTGGAACTGGAGTTACAGATGATTGTTAGCCACCATGTGGAATCAAACCCAGGTCTTCTGCAAGAGCAGTCAGTCCTCTTAACTGCTGAACCATCTCTCCATCCCCAGAAAGAGTTATCTTGACAATTAATAAATGCCAGTTTTTAAATACTAGAGCGTGCTAGTCCATGTGTGTTTTGCTGTAGCTAGGAGTCACATGAAGTGGATACTCATGGCGGCTCCACTGAAAAGAGCAGACAGGGAGCTGGAGAGATGGCCTAGTGGTTAAGAGACTGTTCTTGTAGAGGACCCTGGTTCGATTCCCAGCACCCACATGGGGTACACAAACCTAAATGCAGACAGTACATTCATACACATAAAAAATAAATAAAATTTTAAGACTATACTTTCAGGGATCATTTCTGTAGTATGTTACTAGAGAAGTTTCTCTGACTGTGTAGAGTACCAGAAACCACGAGGAGGAGACGTAGCATTCTCTCCTGAGGAAAATAAATAAATAAATAAATAAATAAATATTTTTAAAAAGTTAAAAAAAAGAAAAAAAAAACAGACAGAAAGGTTCTCTTTATTTTAAGGAAACCTCTTTGTCCAGATTTTTATTTCAATTTTCTAACTGAGGTTTGAATAATTTTAAGATAATGTTAATGAGGCAAAATGATAGCTTAGGGTCTATCTAATTTCTGATAAATCTGAGTTAAATAAATCTATACAGTTATATAGACAGAAATTCATTCTGGTGTGAGAAACATGTTTTTTTCCTTCTGTCTTTTACTATCTGTCCAACAATGCTTGAGTACCCCAGAATCCTGAGGTGACATCTTCTCCCATCTGCCAGTTAGGAAGTCCTTGCAAGAAACCGCCTGTCCCTTCATTATTACTAAGTTCTCACAGGAAGTATCATTGGGGCTGGAGAGATAACTCGGCAGTAGAGAGAGCCCACACTGTTCTTGCAAAGGACCTGGTTGAGGTCCCAGCACCCACACTGAGTGGCTCACAATGGCCTATAATTTCTTCCCACACTCTCTCCTGGCCTCACCGGCTTCTGCGTGCACATGAACTGAAGTACATACAAACACATAAATAAAACTTAAAACCATTCTTTATAAAAGTATCCTGCCAATTAAGTGGTCTTTCAGGAGCACAGACACCATTGACCAGAGCAGTATCATCACCAACATTTTTGCATTTTTTAGTTTTTCAATTTTTTCCTCCTCTCTCTGCCCCCACCCCAGTTCATGCCTTCTGCCATACATGTCTTGCATCTTTTTCTCAGTCTTTCCAAAGTTTTTCTTTGCAGAGGCTTATTGTTTTGGGCAGAATTTAACTGTATCAGTCAGTTCTTTGACCCAGTTCTTATGTTGTTCCCTCCCCTTTGTATTGCTCTAAAATACGCATATATAAATGTCACATATGTACCAAAATTATGACCTCCGAAAATAAACTATGTTAATTCCAAAATATGTTTAGGCATCCACATTTTTTTCTTTTAATTTTATGTTACTCTAAAATATGAATACATACTTTCCATCCATATATGGTAATTACAATGTCTGAAAATAAGTGGTAAGTCAATTCTAGAGCCCGTTAATAGATTCGCATTATAACAGCACAGTTGCTTTCAGATAAAAAGAAATATAACAATAATGTTGCTCAGCTTGCCTTTCAACTGGGGATTTGGTGTTAGCATCCACAAGGGAGGGAAACCATTCCCTGTTTGTTTTTCTGGGACTGTGTTACTTCACTTAGCATAATGGCTTCGAGTTCCATCTTTTTACCTGCAAAGCTCATGATGTCATCTTTTTTTTTTTTTTTGGTCTTTTCGAGACAGGGTCTCCCTGTAGCCACAGCTGGCCTTGAACTCACCAAGATCCACCTGTCTCTGCCTCCCAAGTGCTAGGATTAAAGGCGTGCGCCACCACGCCCGGCGATGTCATCTTTCTTTACCACTGCGTGGAACTCCATTGTGTAGGTGTAGCACATTTTTGTTGTCCATGTTCTGTAAGATCTCTGCCTCATCTTAAATAGGGTATATCCTTTTTAAACTTAAATGTCTTTATAATCATTTCCAAGTATTTTGAATGTTTATGATTCACATAAATATTTATATCTGTGTTTATATGAAATCAAGCGACAAGAATTAACTATCCTTATCCTGGGTCCATAACTAATTTCTCTAGCACCAAGGAAAAAAATGTAAGTAAGCCCCTGGTCCCACAAGTGCTTAAAGTTATAGTCCCAGCAAATGGAGGCCTTTTCTGATCAGTAAAGCCTAGAGCATTGTTCTGAATCTTTCATAGCAATTTGTTGAGATCTGAAAAAAGTGTAAATAGATGTAGTAGTATTATAGTAGACCTTAGTCACTGCTTCTCTGATGGACTAAGGTCTTTTTCTAATATTTTTATACTGGCTGCTTAGACTACTTTGTCATCAATGTAAAAACTTTGAGAGTGAAGAGTGGGATAGGCAAAGAAGAATATTCTTTGTATACATTGAGATTTTTGGTGCATTTATCCCAAATTTCAGTAGCAATTATTAGTAGCATTAGCATCAATGTTTTATTCAAGATTCAGATACAATTAAAGTCTAGTTTAATATTTTGGAGGAGGCATAACAGACATGTCTGTCCCATAAGAAAGAGGTTCATTGCATCTGGAGTATATGTGGTGACTTGACTCCCTCTGTTACCAAGTTTAAGTCTTTAAAGGTAAAAACTACTGAGGAGAAATCCAAATGATTCATGAAGCAGAGGTACTTGTGGGTCTTATCCAATGAAAGAACGTTGCTTGGACAGTCAGCGACTGTGCAGCCATAGACTATTTCCTGCTTCTAATGCTCGTCCTAGGTGAGGTTATGTGACTAATTCCCATGGATGGAGTACGAAGAGTTTCTAGAGTTGGTTTGTAGAGTGTGTGATTAGGAAACTGGCAAGTCCTGGGCATAGTTTCTTTTATTCTCTACCAACTGCGTAAAGAAAATTCTGAGAGAAAAGTAACAGGAGGGTGGAGTGATCCTGCATGCAGTGCCACCCATCCAATCCAGAAGTGATGTGCAACAGTGCGTTTGGGGATTACCTGTTATAGCAGCTAGCATTTAGTGGATGAATGCAATATAAAATTCATATTCAGGGCTGGAGAGATGGCCTAGCGGTTAAGAGTGCCGACTGCTCTTGTGGAGGACCCAGGTTCGATCCTCAGCACCCACATAGCGGCTGAGAACCATCTTTGACTCTAGTTCCAGGGGAATCTGTCGCCCTCTTCTGACCTCCGCGGCATTGCACGACATGGGTGCACAGACCTACATGCAGACAGTACATTCATACACATAAAAGAAATAAATAAAATTTTAAAAAATTAAAAAATTCATATTCTATGAATTCAGCTCAAACCACATGAATAGTTAACAGAAGGAGGGGTCAAAGTGAATGCACACAGCTGTGCGCTTTAAGGAAACGTCAACACCTGGAAAATGTTCTGAAACTATTTCCTTATTTCTAAATTCACTGGCTATTTTTTCTGTTAGTATCATCTGGAAGAAATCTTTTTAAAATCTACTCAAGTCTAAGAGTTAAAGGACAGTTCACTTGAAAGATTGCTGTATAATAGGTCATTCATATATGTGCTTATTTCTTACGTGATATGACACAGGAATAACAGGCATGGCATTGAAAGGGCTGCATATGGCTGTATACTAGTATTAATGCCCTGGGTATTGTACAATGTATTATACTATTCTCATCATAAGACAATTAAAATTGTTTACATGGCAGAACTCAGAATGATGCTGCACTAGACATCACTTGGTGGAGAAAATTTTATGTGTTCTAACATTCTAAAGTTCACTATCTTTAAGATGGTTGCTTTTCTTCCTCTTCCTTCTCTATTTTTGTCATACAATTCCGTAGAGGGCTGGTGGAACTGCATCTTCTGAAATGTGCCAGCTGAAATGTGCCATGATAGTGAAAATAATTAAGAATCATAATTCTCACTTTACTTACCTGCTTCCAAATGGAAAATGGTTCCAAAGCCTTTGGGGGACCTGGGATAGATTTTTACTTTTGATACTATATCAAGAAAACTGTAATGTTGATCACAGGTGGGACTATCATACTTATAAGTCAATTGTAATTCAATCATTACATGGGGGACAGAAAGTCCTCCAGGGAGAGTCACACATTTACATGATATATTCTGATGCTCATATCTGTATTTGTAAGTCTGTTTCAACCAAGAGATGTGTAAAATCACAAATGACTGGCCAATTCCCCATTGGGTGCAACTGAGAAACCTTATGAATTCCACTTTTCCACTTATTAAAATTTAATGCTCTAATATTAATAGAGGCTGTGAACTAGATCCTTGCCAAGATTTTCAGAAGAGAATCTGAAAATTGGACAGACTTGGCTAGTCGATAGCCATAATTTAGAAATTGGGTTATTCTGTCCCCCTTTTATCACTGTAGGCCACGCTTTTCTCTTACACTTGGCTGCTCTAGTATATTGTGTTTCTCTTGCACTATTCCTTGATGACCAACATTTATATCTTTGTAGGGTTCTGCTTTCTGCTGTCTCTGATGAAAGCAATGTGATGTCCAGTCTGGCTTCCTGCACAACTGCCACTTACCATTACCTCTTGTCTGGAGTGTGATCTCCTCTAATTCCATTCTCTCTTCATTTTGATTTGCTCTCCACAGGGCATCCAGAGCCATATTCTAGAAATGCAGGTCTGTGCACAGTTCTCCTGCCTTACAACCTTTCATTGTCTTCCTGTTGCTCTCAGAATAAATTCTGAAGCCCTATGCAATGCCGTTAGGTCTGGATTCATGGCCTGGCTCACAATTCATGACTGTGTGACTTGACTTAGTCACATTTCAGCTTCATTACACTGCTCACTCTCATTGTTTGAAGCAGTTACGCCTTGAAAAGTCCTCATGAACACTGTCTTAGTGAACACTAGACCATTGCTCATTGAGGAAGCAGAGGATTAGGTTCCTATAAGCCTCTGATCTCAGCATTTATGTCAACAGCTGAATACATATTCTTGTTTTGTGTGTGTTTCTGTTGAAAAGCACCAGACTTAAAACATACTGGGTTCTTTAGTACTGCACTCAGGGTCAACAGCATTACTTAGATGAGGCTTATTTAACATATAAATTGTCTCCAGGCATACCACAGCTTTCTTATATTTAGAAACACTAGATAGTATTTTGGTGCTGTGAATGGAATGATTTTAAAGGTAAAAATCACCCCTCCAAAGCGCATTTTTAAAAGGTGGCCCTAAATGGACTGTGAAAAGGCTGCGGGTTCCCTTGTTTGTCTTCAGTTGGGAACAAAGATGCACATTGAATGACTCAGACTTTTCATTACTGCATTGTCTGTGAATGATTGAAAAGGTGTGGTATGCATCTTGAGGTTACAGATAAATTTTAGCAATTAAGTAAAATTGAAAACCCAGAACCCATGAATAATATCCGACAGTGGAAAGGAATGTGCATAGCAGATACTTGGTTTCTCATTACCATCACCGTGTCTACCTCCTGCTTTGTTGGCCAAATTCTAAGTGTGAAGGAGTTGGGTCTCCTGTTAATAGGTAACCTAGAGATCAGAGAGGAAGCGGTGGACTCCTGCTAATGTTCAAGCATCTGAAACACTGATGAAGAGTCTTACTTCCTTTCTAGTGAAAGGCTTAGGGTGTGTGATCTTGTCTAGTTAAGGAGAGAGAGAGACAGAGGGAGATTTTAATGTTTAGGAAAAACACTAGCACAGACCTCATTTTGCTTGAAAAGGTTTTGTGTTTACCTGGAACAGCAATCGGCAGGGATGAGCTCTGAACCTATGACAAAACAGATGAAGTTTTTCAGGATGCTTTTTCATGTGAGATATGAAATTTTTATGCCATTCTGAGTAAGTTTTGCTTGTTAATTATTTGCAACCTGACATATCTGGATACTATGCCCTATTTTCTGTCAATCTGGCTTTTAGGAATAAATGAGAGGAAAACATAAATATATGTGTATACATTCCATCTGTGTATGGCAGCAACCTTGCAGAGGGAACTCTTCCATTCTGTGTTTTTAGGAATAGAAATACTACCTACAGGAAATACTATGTTACTGAATACTTGTAATCTTGTTTCCAATTAACAAAAAAATGAGCATGATCTGACATAAAATCTTTTTTTTTTACAAGAACACCAAACATACTTTATTAGCACAAAAAAGCAGCCATAACAAGGCACAGCAAGCAGAAACATACATTAGCAGTCAAAGGTTAGTGTTGCATAAAAATATAGCTTTTCCTTTCTGTAGCCTTGGCAAGAACCATAGGGATATAAAGTAACTAACTCTCTGTAGCAGCTGTTCTGGAAACCAAGGAGCACTCACCAGTGGTTACAGAGCACAGTAACAGAGACACAAGAACGGATCTGGCTACTGCAGGGATCTGGCTACTGTAGTGCAAATGTCTAGGACAGAAATGAAAATTCAGTTCAATACTAAGAAGCAAACACTAGAACTTGGTAATATTTCCCAAAGCACTCACTCAAGTTGTATTACACACTATTCTAAGGGACAAAAAGGTGCCAAGTAAAGTTATTTACAAATATTAGGTTGTACAGTACCTTTTAAATCTGCAATTTAGGTTTCAGGTTTTCCATTAAGAATTAACTGCGGGGCTGGAGAGATGGCTCAGCGGTTAAGAGCACCAACTGCTCTTGCAGAAGACCAGGGTTCGATTTCCAGCACCACATGTCTGCTAAGAACCATCTTTAACTCTAGTTCTAAGGGAATCCGACACCCTCTTCTGACTCTGCAGCATTGCATGGGTGCACCTACTTACATGCAGACAGTACATTCATACACATAAAATAATTTAAAAAATTAAAAAAGAATTAACTGCACTGAAATTCTATAAATTGTACTTAAGTAATTCAACTATGAGGATTTACAACAAAGAGATAAATACTGCCATCCAAATGATTAATTATAATTTAACAGCCTCAGCGTCAGCAACCATTGGAAGTTACTGTCACCTGATGCATCTGGGCATCTTCTAATCTAATTTTCCTCACGGTTCACCAACTCACGGGCATAGGAAAAGATACAACTTCAAAGAAATGTTTAGACTGCACTGACATAAAATCTTATATGATGTTTTATTTCATGTTTTCACTAAGAATCACTGTCCCTTCCATTCCTTTATCATTGGCCTTGTTAGCATAAACGGTCAATTTGAATCAGCCTAGAATCACTTGAAAAGAAGACCCTCAATTGAGTAATTGTCTTCACTATGTCGATGTCTGGGGATATTTTTTTTATTGATTACTTCATGTGGTAGAGTCTGTCCCATGGTAGGTAGCATCATCCCTAGGCAGATGGTCTTCTTCAGAAATCTAGCTAAGCACTAGTGAGGGAGCAAGCTAGAGAAGCCTATCACAGTACTCTGCCATGGCTTCTGCTTCAAGTGGTTGCTTTAATTCCTGTCTCAGCTTCCTTCCATGATGGACTATGATCTGGAAGTGTAAGCCAAACAAACCCTTTCCTCCTTTAAGTTGATTTTGTTCAGAGTATTTAACATAGTGACAGAAAGGAGACTAGAGAAGTCTCTAACACCAGTCTTAGTGCAATGGTTGTTTTTGATCATTACATATGGCATCAATTGTCTGTTTTAAATGGCAGTATCATGATCATTATAATGTTGTCAGGATAATTATATAATAAACTTATCATGATGAGGGAAGGGGAGTGGAACCATGCTGAAAGGGGCTCTCTGACTGTCCCAAGGGAAAATGAGCAACTGTTCAGAAATTGATAGATGACATATGTTGAAGGGGTTGTCAACCACTGTTTTCTTAGAATTCGGTCAAGGAAGAACTTACAAAGCCTTTGCTATAACAGAAATATGGACAAAGCTGCAAAGTACTCTTGTGGATGTGCCCTGTGGCTCTTAAACTTAGAATACTGTGGTCCTGGCTGTAAAGCTTTCCAGCCCACATGAGGTTTTTCCTGTATCTTTGCACTGTACGTCTAGAAGCTTTGTATACTATGTCCTCGATAGAAACTTGTCAAATAATGGGCTATTATTATAGTGTAGAAACACACACACACACACACACACACACACACACACACACACACACACCCCACAGTTTTAAAAGACTAATATTTGCCACAAGCATATATAATTCTTTCCTCTATTGAGTTTTTTTTTTTTTTCTTTTCTTTTTTGAGACAGGGTCTCCCTATAGCCCCAGCTGTCCTGGAACTCACTTTGTAGATCAGGCTGGCTTTGAACTCACAAAGATCTGCCTTGCCTCTGTCTCCCAAGTGCTAGGATTAAAGGTGTGACCTACCATGCCCGGCTTCCTCTATTGAGTTTTAAACAGTATTTGATGACCCTAGGTCCTAGTATTTCCTTGAGTTCACACATTGCTGTTAATTACATTGCCTGAAACCTTCTGAGAAGTGTCATTTGTCAGGCTTTGTAGCATGATCAGTCACTTTAAGACACTGTCATAGCTGCTTGTTTATAGGTGATAGCACTTAATGACTTTGTGATTTGATTTTACTGAGAAGCCTGTGCAGCCACACCATTTGCCAAAGACCTGCAGCCTTGCCATCTTCTGTGAGTGAACACAGAGACCTTGGGCTAATTTTCTTTAAATTCCAGGTGATTTCTTCCAGGCATTTCTGGGATATGGACAAGTAGTCCATCACAGAGCTAATTTCCACCCCCTTACACAGAGTGCACTTCAGTGTCAGAATAAAGCCATTTTCTCTCTTCAACAGAAATAGTCTTTAATCTCCTTTTAAACATGCAAGCCTAATCTTTTCATTTCCTCTATTATTTTTCAAAGTGTAGTTCAACTAATGTGAGCAACACATATGGCCTTCTGAACACACATCCTTTATTTATAATGAAGTCAACACAAAACATACCTTCAAACTGTTTCAGGGTGTTCTGTGAATACAGAATTTATTTCTGCTTGACTCTTTTTTTTTTTTTTTTTTGAGACAGGGTTTCCCTGTAGCCCCAGCTGTCCTGGAACTCACTATGTAGACCAGGCTTTCCTTGAACTCACGGCGATCTGCTGGCCTCTAACTCCTGAGTTCTGGGATTAGAGGCATGTGTCACCATGGCCAGCATAC
Source organism: Rhizomys pruinosus (assembly GCA_009823505.1). NCBI lineage: Eukaryota > Metazoa > Chordata > Mammalia > Rodentia > Spalacidae > Rhizomys > Rhizomys pruinosus. The sequence continues at coordinate 2,906,647 of VZQC01009923.1, forward strand.
AGAAATTATTTTTATTATTACATACTTTTAACATGTGACTTATAAAAACATTTTCATAATTAAAAAAATACTTTTTAATGAAAGCACTAGCATTTTATAGATTTTTATTGGTATTTGCATTTTGCTGTGATGTTTGTTGGATAGGATGGCTTTTTTTTTTCGAGACAGGATCTCCCTTTAGTCCCAGCTTTGAACTCATAGAGATCTGCCTGCCTCTGCCTCCTGAGTGCTGGGATTAAAGGCTGTTTTTTATACTGGCTCTCATGTTTGCATACAAGATAGTGTATTAGGGTGGGCTAGGTTTAGATGCAATAAACAACCAAACCAACCTTAAAATCTGTGGATCAGCAGTACAGAAGTTCATTCCTTGTTTAGCTTATACGTTTGTGTTCATGAGTACACTGTGATCAGCAGACGGGAGACGTGCTCATTGCTGCCACTCGGGTATAGAAGCTAATGGAACTTTACCTAGATATGAACTTCCCATAGGAATGGGGGGGGTAATGTGTCTCTCAAAACTCCTGAGAAATGGTGTATTTCTCTGTGCTCTCATTTCATTGGCCACAGAAAGTAATGCCAATGACGTGACAGGAAGTACAACCCTCTCCCTCCAGGCTGGAGAGAACTAACATCTTTGTCTCTGTTTCATGCAGTGAAATGAATGGAGTAGGCAGGTAGAGGCTCTCCCTGAACTGTTTGCAAACATACAGACCACTCGTTCAGCTGTGATTCTGTGGCTGGTTCTCAGCAGGGGTGATTGATGTGAGAGTAAAGAGGAGCTCTAGTTGCAACAGTTTCCTCCTTTGTCCTGCCATTTTCTTCTTTAAGAAGTGTACAAAGAGGCTGGAGAGACGGGTCAGTGGTTAAGGGCACTGTCTGCTCTGCAGAGGACCTGGGTTCAGTTCCCAGCACTCACAAGGCAGCTAACAACCACCAGTAACTCCAGTTCCAGGGAATCTGATGCCCTCGTCTGACCTCTATGGCCATTGTACAACATGGGTGCACTTACATACATGCAGGCAATATACTCATATACAAAAAATAAAAATAGTACAAATAAAACAAAATATTTTTAAAAGAAGTGTACGTATGAATTCTGTGGACAAAGCTATAGATGAATATTGAATACAGGATGGGATTTCTGTACACATAGGGTGAAATTTACTTCTGTGTGTCAAAATTAAGAGGATTTTTTTTTTCTTACTAATATCAGTACTTCTGGGTGGGTAACAATTGGTGACATACAGGTCCCTTCCACATTCTCTTGACTACTTTTAAGAAAGTGTCTACTAGCTGAGCATAGTGATACCTGTGGCCTCAGGAGGAGGTAGGGGATCTCCAGTTCAAGGCCAGCCTCAGCTTCGTACCAGAACTTGTCTCAAAAATTCAAGGTATTGGCCGGGTGTGGTGGCGTACGCCTTTAATCCTAGCACTCGGGAGGCAGAGGCAGGTGGATCTTTGTGAGTTCAAGGCCAGCCTGGTCTACAGAGTGAGTACCAGGACAGCTGGTACTACAGGAAGACCCTGTCTCGAAAATACCAAAAAAGAAAAAAAATTCAAGGTATACATTCCAAGAAACATGGACATATCCTCATCTAAAACCATGTACAAAAGAGAGTGAGTGGACCCTGACTTTGGAACACTTGAGTGTAAGAATAATAAATCACTGACACCTGGAAAGAGAAATGATCTCCTCAGCATACAGCTCAGATGTGTTGTGTAAGATAAATGGGGTTTTCATGCTCACATAGAAGACATAGACTTGGGGGTGGGGGTGGGAGGGAGTGGTAGGGTGAGGGTGGAGTTGGGGGAAGAGATCTGAATATAATCAAAATCCATTATATGAAATTTTCTTTTTAATGTTTTATTTATCATTTTTAATTTATGTGTATTAATGTAGTGCCTGCATGTATGTTAGTGTACTTGTGTTGTGCAAAGCCCTCACAGGCCAAAAAAGGGTGTTGGATCCCCTGGAATTGGAGTTATGGATGGTTATTAGCAACCATGTGGGTACTGGGAACTGAACCTGGGTCCTCTCCAACAGCAACCAGTGCTCTTTAAATACTCAGCCATCTCTCCAGTCCCCTGAAATTCTTGAATCAATACAATTTCTCTTAAACTAGATAATATTAAAATAGTAATTAATAATAATAATTCCATGTCTGGAACTGGCTAGATGGCTCTGTGGTTCAGTGCCCATATTGCTCTTGCAGAGGACCTGAGTTTGGTTTCCAGCACCCTTGTTGGGCACCTCTCGACAACTTGAAACACCAGCTCCATGGACCTGATACCTTGGCATTCCTCAGGCACCTGCACAAATGTAGACAGACCCTGTCTCTCAACATACACATAATTAAAAATACATTTTAAAAATCCCCAAGGGCTGGGTTTGTAGCTCAGTGGCAGAGTGCTTGCATGTCCAAGGCCTGAGTTTCAGTCCTTAGGACCACAAAGAATCAAAATCATAAAATTAAAAATCTGTTTACTTTTCTCCCATGTGAAACTAATTTACATTAAAAAGATACAAAGGTATGGTTGCCTAACAAGGTCTGAAAAAGGATCAAACCAGTTGATCTGCGAATGTGAATGGGGGAGACCTTCACAGGATCCCACACCAGATGAAGAACTACAGGCAGTAATGGGTGCTGAGGAGGGAAATCAATTTTCTCCATGGACTAGCTCCCTGAGAAGTTACCTAATTCCCCATGGTTAGCACTAAATACATGTACATAGGATCACCACTAAATGGACTGAGTGCATTATGTATATTTATCAGTGTATTATGTGTATGTAATAATGATAAAGAAGAGACATTGAGAAGGAGTCAGGGGACGTGGGACAAGACGGAAGGGGACTGAGAGAGATGGAGATGGTGGAAATGTAATACTCATGTATGAAATTCTCAAAAATAAAAATTACATCACAAAGGTGCAACAGTAAAACAAAGACATCATTTAAATGTGTTTAATAAGGGAAGGAAGAAGAGGAAGAGGAGGAGGGGGAGGGTGGGAAGGAGGAGGAGGGGGGAGAGAGGGGGAAGAGGAGGGGGGAAGGAGGGATGAAAAGCAGAAGCAGTCATGCTCCTTAGTGGCTGAAATTAACAGAGTGAGCATGAAACTCTGAGTGACCCCCGACTGGGAAATAGTTAGGCCTAAACTACTCTGCAGCCCCAAGATGACTTCCAAACTTGGTTTAAAGGACTGTGAACCAAAGTAAAATAATTTTCACTTAAGGTAAATTAAAAAATTTTTTTTTTCTGAGCAGAAGTTTAGCATTCAGGTGGCCAATATGCCAAGTGGAAAGCAGTGTCCTTAGTGGAACATAATGAGCAGTGAGATCAGGCCACAGGTGTGCTCTAAATTATCTTAAGGAAAAAACCTTTTTTCTTTTCACTAATTCTTTTAATTTCAGCCTTAAAAATTTTGAATATTAGATATTGTGAAGCTAGGCTTCTCCTTGTAAAACGCCATCACGAAGCTTTCAACAGGGTTTCAACTGCACCCTAACTCCTAGCTTGTCTCCTACTGCTGTGTTTAGTTTTCAGGAACTTTGAAGTAGGCTTTCCTTAGCTTGAAGACGCTCTCCTGTCCTGATGCCTTCCCCTTTTGTGATTAGCACTCTGGCAGGACCAGTTCCTGGAAGGGGCAGTCATCCTTCTGGCTACACCACAGTGGGCCTGAGTGAGCTGTGTCCGGGACACAATCACTGAACCATGTGTCTCTCTCTGTTCACAGCAAGAGAGGAAATGGGACGTGATTCTGGGAAACTACTGTTAAACTGGGAAAAGAAATTAGACACACTCCTAAATAGAATCAGAAGGCATCATTATCTGAGAGAAGGAGGAAGATGAGGACTGTTGCTGATCCCTCCCAACTTGGGAACTGAAAAACCGGAAGTGGATGACCTCTCCCAGGATCCAGCTTTCTTCTCCCTGGAGTTAACGGGAATACTGACTCTCCATTCATTAAATGCCTGTGTTATTTCCACTGCTTCAGGCTTTAAAATTTTTTATTTTAAAATATTTTTAGTTATAAAAGTACAGTAGTAGATTAGAAAACTAAAATCAGTGACCTTGACTGAAACAAACATTTCTCACTTAAAAATCTGACAAAGAAAACTGGTAGTAGCTCTTATCTCAGAGGCTCAATTTTTTACAATACATATTGCAAACTGGTGCAGCTCCATTCAGCATGGTGTCATGAAGGCTCAGTGGTACAACTGAGTCACATTGTTTTATTGTAACAATGAAAAGGAAGACAAAGACAGAAAAGCCAGTTTCATGTCCCAGAACAAAATGAAAAACTACTTTCCAATAATAGTTTCTGTTGGTGTTCATGTAGCTGTACAGCACTCGTTCACTTCATATCTGACTTGGAAAAAGGAATCAGAGCTGGAATTTCCAAAACGGAATGCCCTTTCATTCGATAAATGCTGGGCTGTTGTTTGTTTATTCTTGAACTAACTTTGGAAAGGATGTTTAGAAACTCACTTATTAAGCTTCTTTGGATATTTGCTTTTATTTATTCTTTGTTCCAGGACTTTAAAAAACAGGATAAAGTGCTCACTCACCAGGAAGGTGAAGAATATAAAATAAAATCAAAATATAGACAAAACAATGACACAACAACTGGAAGCAGAATAGGCGCAAAAGGAGACGTGAGAAAGCCTGGCACCTCGGACAGATCCGCTGGTAGTGCCTGCCAGTAGATCAGTTCGGAGGTGGAGGGGCTGCTTGCTTCGTTCACTGTCTTCACCTTCTCCTTCCTCTTCTTCTCTGTAGTGACAATTGCCAGAAACTTAAACAGAAAAGGAACCTAATAAATAACATTCACACAAATATTAATCATTTTATTTTTATTTATTATTATTACTGAACTTTTTCCACAAGTCATACATCATTTCTCAATCGAATCTAGAGTCACTTCCCTTTCCATGCCCCCCACCCCACCTGAGTCCCTGCACTCTGCCATACATGTCCTGCATCTTTTTCTGAGTCTTTCCAGATTTTTTTCAGTTCTTTTGTTTCTGTTCTCTCCAACTTGTATTGCTACATTATATATATACACACATTATATATATACATAGTTATATATACATAAATATATACATACATACATGGAGGATTTTTTTTCCCTAAAAGATGTCATGTTTTCATAGTTTCGGATTCTGTAGTGACACAGCCATCATCGGAATATTTTCAAGGCAAGCTCTCTTTCAGGGACAGTTCATTGGGGGGGTGCAATATGATTTCCACCAAATGTTATACTTTGTTCCCTTAACTTAGAATATTTTAGATGTCAGGCTCACCACTTGAAACCTGGCAGGATATGAGTCCTAATAAAACCTAGAAATTAAAAAAGTCCATTTCTAAGCAAGTTACATATTCATGATCAAACATGGTTTTGGTGATGTGTACACATTCCATCTTTTTGATGGTTATTTATCATGACAAAAATCACTTGGGTTGAGAAATACTAACTAGTATTGACACATGCCTCTGTTTACTCTTGAATTTATGACTCAGAATTAACACCATGGGAGTCAGACACTGACGTGGTTATGATTCTGGTTTCCTTTGCTGATAGTCTGGTGAGTGATTCAGGGCACTCAATACAACAGTTGACCCACAGCAAGCTTCACCCAAGCTCTCTTGGAAACCTTTTTGGTCTGGTGCAGAGCTTCTAAAAGATTAAGACTGACTTGGGATAACAAAAGGAATCTTGGTCAAATTCCAGGAGGATCTGACTATGCACCATAAACTTTATCTTCCTTTTTAGTGATTTTAAAATAGGATTTTAGAGGTAGAGAAGATGTAGATTCCCTGCATATTCCAAATCATGTAATAGAGTTCCTGTGCAGTACTGTATGAACTCCAGGGATCTGAAGGCTAGCTTGGTCAAATAACTTCTAAGAGCGTTCTGGTTATTAACATACTTAATGTTGTAAGCAGGTTGAAATAAGGGAGCTAGCAGGAAGGCCAGGCTCTCGTCGCACATGCTGCACTATACCCTGCTATCGCTGGCTCCTTGGAGTCTTTGCTCCTGGTGATAAAAGGCAAAACTATGGAAAGGTCTTTCTACGATGGCTCCAACACCATCTCAGCTTGACACTGTGTGCTGGATAGCTTTAGTGTCAACTTGACACACCTGAGTTGAGGGATCTTCAGCTGGGGAATTGGCTCCATTGGATTGGCCTGTGGCCACATCTGTGGAGTATTGTCTTGATGGTCGAGCAGTGTGGGAGGGCCCAGCCCACAATGAGTGGTGCCACCGTGGGCAGGTTGTTGTGGACAGTATAAGAAGGCGGGCTGGGCATGGGCCAGGGGAGCAAGCCAGTGAACAGTACTCCTCCATGGCCTGTGCTTCAGCTCCTGCCTCTAGGTTCCTGCCCTGAGTTCTTGCCTTGGGCTCCCTGAGAACTGTGACCAAGGAGATGTAAGCTGAATAAACCCTTTCCTTCCCAAGTTGGTGTTGGTCAGAGTGTTTTGTCACAGCAATGGAAGACAAACTAGGACACACTGGATTCTAGAAATGTGGGCTAATTTACATTAGCAATTTTAAAGTTGCAAATACGTTACACCTCAGTTTAGATAAAAGCTTTAAAATGATTTGTTTCAGAAACTATTAGAATTAGACATTTCTCAGAGATCAAGTATCAGTCAAGGTGAAAGCCTGGGGTCAAATAATGGAAAGTTTTCCAGAAAAATGTATGAATGCACACAGTAAGTAGAATAGTGACCGTGAACCCAAGTTCAGTCATATTTTGTCACCAAACTTTGTGAAACCTTGGTTATTTTAGAACTTTTTGGATTTTGAAGAATTTCTGATATGACATGAGTCTGTACCAATTTTGGTCTTATGCCTTTATTTAGTAGACTTGTGACACTTCAAAATATTTATTAATAAAGGGAAGCACAGATGACTATTTTAAAATATTAAATGTTTGTAAGGTTAAAATATTTGGAAATACTATCATTACAATGTTGCTGTAAGGGAAATAATATATCATGGATAGAGAGTTGATTACATACACAGACATCTATATTTGCTTCACATTTGAAAGGATGGGATCAAATTAGTTATTTCAAGTTTGAAGACCTGCCATTAGCTAGCAAGTTTAAGTTGTGCCACTTGAAATGCATGTAATCTCCTTCCTCTTTCTGCTCTCTTAATTCCACACCCTGATTTCTAACCCCCAACTCTCCTTTCTTGGGCTATCCATTTTCCCCTCTTGATCTTTAACATCAACGTATGAGCTTGATAATAAATCATTTTGTGTTTTTGTAAAAAGGTCTGAAATAAGGAGCCAGTAAGATGGGTTGGTGGGAAAAGTGTTGCTTGCTGTACAAGCCTGATGGCCTGGGCTCCATCCCCCCACCCACCTAAAGGGTAGAAGGCGAGAACCAACCCCACAGAGTTGTTTCTGACTTAAGTATGCACACTTTGGCATGCACATACCTAATATACCTCTCTCTCTCTCTCTCTCTCTCTCTCTCTCTCACACACAGACACACACACACACTTTTTTTTGTAATCTGAAATATGATTTAAAATTTTAGTTCTGGTTGTATTCAGTAATAAAACTTGCTGCATTTTAGAACAGGTGATAAACCATGTGTAGACTTTCCAACAGTATTTTGGAAGAGCCATTGTAAATCCTTTGTTCTAGACATACTTTGAAAGTAGAAAAAGGATCGGATTAAAAATTGGTATTTGGAGATTTCTTTGAACACAATAGCCCCTGTGAGAGAGTTTCTCTCTTTTCTTCCCAGCCTCTCAGCTCAGGTGTATGAGGGGTTTTTCAATGACACTACTTGAAAGATGATGACATCTAATGAACTCAGGTGTTTAACCTATTATTGAAGCACTTAACAGGCAGAGACTGAATGGTTGAAAAAAGCAAAGTGAAGAAATATTGATTCTGCCCAAGATCCAACTCTATTCCCAGGAGCTGGTTGGGCAAAGAATGAATGAAAGTCTCTTGTGGATTTGTTGAGGAAAAGTCTATCCTGAGGTCACTGCTGGTTTGGCTTAACAAGATCATCTTCAGAAGATTGAAAGGACTTCAGAACAGGATCTAAGGTTGGATTGCCTTATCCTGAAACATCTGCTTTTCATATGCCTAGCAAAATGATCTGAGGAAATAAATAATTTCTCTTCTCGACTGTTGCAGTTGAGATAGATTCTGTATTCACAATGAATATTGAGGATACATATGACAGGACATGGTACCTTGGATGTAGGATATGAAGGAAAAGGAGCAACCATAGCTCCTAGATTTCAAGGCAGTGATGAATCATTAAGGAACTGCTGAATCTAGCACATTCGCTATTAGCTGAGAAAAGCAGGTAGAGTTGTGGGGTCTCTGAAGAATCCATGCAGGAACTCTGCACTCCAAATGTCTACCTCTAATAGCACACAGCCAGACTACAAAGTACCACAGCACTTTCCTATACTTCTAATGCCTTGATTTCCTTCCAACTGCAGACAGGATGGAAAGGAGCCACCAGTCATGGAGAGGATAGGAACAGAGAGAATGAACTCACTTTATTTTTTGAATCACCCAGAGAAAGTAGAAGGCATATTTCTAAGAACATTATTGGTTCTAAGATATGACATCTATGTACAAAATTTTTAATGAAACTGTAATTTATACATAAGACTACCCTTTAAAATGAAACCGGAACTTTGATTCTTAAACGGACATTGTAATTTTCAAGTCAATATCATTTTTTGTGACTTAAGGTCACTGCTGGAGTTTGTAATTACTACATAGTAGAAAAGACTATGCAAGTTTCCATCAAAGGAAAAGGAGAAGAAAGTAATCTCTGAAAAGAAAAAAGGCTTTGGAGGCAGAAATAGATCTGACCTATTATACAATACATCCCAAGCCTTTAGATTTCACCCCTTGTCTATTTCCAGTAGATGCCTAGTTTTTTTCTATTTGATTTTCTAGAATGAAACTTTGCTTCCTTGATGAATAGATATTTACCTACACTCACCCCCCCCAAATTTATACATAATCCAATCACTTGAAATCTGTGGTCATCCCAGGAAACTAGTCTTAAGTATGTCCAGTGGGCTTTCAGCTGCCAAATCCAACATGCTCCTTTCTATTTTCCTCTTAGAAGCATCTCAGCAGCACCTGATCTGGCTGAGGATTGTTTCGGAAGTACTGTCTTTTCTCTTTGTTTTCTCCGGAATATTATAAACTCGTTTTTACTCTCTTATTAAGACCTCTTCTCAGGCTCCCGTTGACTCCTTCTCTGCTTGGTTTCTACAGCAGAGGTCTAAGGCTCTATGCGCTCTGTCCTCTCTCTGCACAGCAGCAGATCTTTTCTGGGCCCATTGCTTTGTGTATCTACAGGACGATGACATCAAAAGTTTTATGACCCTTCCTGATCTATCCCCTGATCTGTGGACTATGTATAGAACTGCCACTCGACCACACTGCGGATGTTGATTAGACATTCTAAGGTTAATACGTCCGTCAGAAAGTTTCATCTAGACTCTGTTCTCCCTGTCTCGCTCATCTCAGTCAGTGGCAGCCACTGCCTTGAGCTGAAAATACAGGGCCTTCTATTGTTTGTTTGTTTTTTTTTTCTTTTTTATGCCACACCCAGGCCAGCATGTGTTATTAGTTTTTAATATGCATTATGAATACAGAATCTATCTCTACTGCAACAATTAGAGAGATTATCTTTAGATCATTGTGATAGGTGAATGAAAAATCAATGTTTAAGGATGAGAATGGAAGCTTTTCCCTGCACTCCTCAAGTGACCTGACCCTGCCTTCATCTCAGGCACTGCTGTGAGCCACACTCTCCTTGGCTGACTGTGTGCAGGTTGACATCGCTCCTATTGTTCTTCCCACATTCCAGACTTCCTGACTCACGGTCTTTGCACTTGGTCCTTCTGTCTAGACATTTTCTTGTTTACATTTTGGTTCATTTACTTATCATCGTGTTGTTGTTGTTGTTGTTACTCTCCCATTCAAGGATATAATACTCTCCTAACTTCTCAGCACCCAATAGCCCTGGAAGACAAGCACACAGTAATTATCCGAAATATTTTGTGATCAAATAAAATACTCCCAACTCTTGAGCACTTACTCTAAATAGAAAAATGACAGACAGCTTTGTGAATCCTGGTGGATGTCCACTACAGAGTCCTTACTCAGTCACATCAGAAACCCAGTTAAAAGAATTGTCCCCTTACCCTCAAACATGCAGCTTTGTGTCCATTAAACAAAAACAAATGACATCCCACAGATATAAAAATGTGGGACGTATATTTCCACATTGAATTCAATTCAGCAAAAACACTTATAATTTCAAGCAAATGGTCTCTCCTCAGTAACAGTGCTCTTTTGATAAAATTTCACACCACAGGAAATCCATTACAATAAATATCTGTTCCAGTATCTGTCCATTTAGCAATAATTCTCTTTACGCTTGATGCCTCTTCCGTGATGAACTGTCCTAGGGATCCTCCTCTCCATCCCTCCAAGATTTCTAGAGTTTTAGCTCTGTCTCGGAGTAGCCGCTGTTGTCATGGTAGCCTTGCTAATTTTGCTTATATTTTTCCCCCATATTTTCCCACAACCTTTGAAAAGACCAAGCTAAATATGTGCCAAAGGCTATTTCTGACTTAATGTTGTAGGCATGAAATATTTCTTTTCTTAGCCTCTTGAAAAATGTTAAATGGTTGTCTCAGCATCATTGATTGAGACTATTTGTTTATTCCCAGGGCTGAAAGTTAAGGCCATTCTATTTTGATAGAACTATTTATTTAAAACAAGCTAGAAATCAAAGACATCTCATACAGTACACAGGGAATGCTGTTTAACCCAGTAATCCCAAAGTAAATAATTTGTTGGATTACTCAGTAGATTGAGAAATGAAGGTAGGATTTGGGTATATTTGTTTTGTCTTTTTCTTTTTAATTACTCACTAAATAAGTGCTTGTGCTATGTGAGTTGAGAAGAGAACAAATTCGTTTTGGAAAATAAGCTGTTATCTTAGAAATGACCTTTAATGGCCCAAGAAAACACACACCACGTGTGTACCTATGGGAGGGCAGATGTGCTACCCATGGTTATCTGGTGGCAGCATCCTTGTATCTCAGAACTATTTTTGCTACCCTTCTACCCTGCATCCAACAAAATCTCTGTGACCACAAGAATGCGGTTTAAATTCTCTGAGCTTCAATTTGTTTAGCTACAAAATAAGGAAAAATCTCTCATGTCCTCTTTGGCCACAAATTCAGGCTGTTTTCTTCTGGCTCAAGCAAAATTTATTCCACCAATGGAGCAAGATAGAAAGCAATTTAGCAGGGGCTTGAGAGCCCATCATGGGACCTTTGTATGACTCCAGCCTTGGATGCCTCCTCATTCTCTTTTTATATCAAACATTCACTTCTTTGCAGGCTAATGAAATGTCATTTTGTTTCATTGGGTTTTCATTCATGGGAAACACACCACCCAGATCTTGTACCAAAGTTTTTTTTTTTTTTTTTTTTTTATTGTTGTGGATAAAAGAAACACAGTACAAATTTTTGTTCCTTATTCTTGCCTTTTCAATGGATTTTTGAATTGCAAATTTTTTGTTTTATTAAAAGTACGTCTCCACAGCCCAGCTGCTCATAGACCCATGTCAGCTACACACCCTGCTTCCTTGGCACTGAGTCTTCCGTTGTTAAGCCTAGAGAAACAATATTTACTTACTGATTTTCCTACTTAGTGAGAAGAATCTTGATCATTTGTTCCTTCTGGTAAAAAGAAGGAAATAGGTTCTTGTGAGTGTTTGCATCATTCCTGAATTTATTGTTGAGCTTCTGACTTCTAGGTTGATAGGATTTAGAGATGGAGACTTTGAATTTAGATGAGGTTATGTGTATGGGGTCTCCGTGATGGGACTTAGTATCTCAAATAAAGGGAAGAAATAGCCTAAGAGATCAGAATCCTCTCTCCCTCCCTCTTCTTCCCCATCCCTCCCTCTTTTTCTCTCTTCCCTCCTTCCTTCTCTCTTTCTCTTCTTCCCCTACTTCTTTTCTTTCATGTAAGAACACAAGAAGAAGGCAAAGACTGTGCAGCCATCAGGAGGAATCAAATGTGTTGTCACCTTGATCTTGGTATTTGCAGCTTCCAGAACTGTGTGAACTAAATGCCTACTCTTTAAACTACTTGGCTTGATATATTTTATTATAGAAGCTCAAGCAAACTGATACTAACCAATGGGAAGAATTTGAGCAGTTTATGAAATTGAATTTACTGACCCTGGCACAATAATTAAAAGTGATCAGAAAGGGGGTAGGAGGTATAGAAAGACAATATATAATCACCTCTTTGAGAGACCAAACAGATTAATTGTCCAAAGTACATATAACCACAGTTAATCATTTGTTGGCTCCTAGAAAACCTTGAATATGTGAAACAGGTAATACAAGTAATATTAGAGCTAATATATTTTAAAAACAAAGTATATGAAAGCAGCAGTATATGATTTAAGATATCATATGGGGGGCTGGAGAGATGGCCTAGCGGTTAAGAGCGCCGACTGCTCTTACAGAGGACCCGGGTTCGATCCCCAGCACCCACATGGCGGCCGAGAACCGTCTGAAACTCCAATTCCAGGAGAACTCCAGTTCCAGGGGAATCCGACACCCTCTTCTGACCTCCGCGGCATTGCACGACACGGGTGCACAAACTTGCATGCAGACAGTACATTCATACACATACAGAAATAAATAAAATTAAAAAAAAAGATATCATATGGATTTACATGAATTTATACATAAGGATATATTATACCTTAATAAAAGAAACCGTGGATATTGGAAATGATATTCAATGCACAAAACACTCCTGCTTATAAGGCTCAAACAATTTGAAATTGACAACATGCATAAAATGTACCTCGTTGCCACTTTTAGAAAGAGAGTACTAGACTAAACGGCTCATTAATTTGACCTATTATGGCATTGCTTATGTTCCTACATTCCCGTGACCTCCTTGAAGGCTCATTTGGCCTTGAAGCCCCACAAAGTGAAAAAAAAATCTCAAAATTAATCAAGAAGTTACCAGAGTGCTTTCACACAGGCTTGGCAAATTGTCAGCTTCTCCTTGAAAGAGCAGCCTCTATTGGGAGCTTTTCTCTATGATGATGACAGAAGGGCAGAGGGCGGGGGGATTGTGAAATTACTGCCAGTGACTGGGTCTCCTCCCTAATTCTTGTTCATCTTTCAGCTAGACACAGAAAAATCTTGTGTTCAAATATTTGGACAATATCAGATGAAGGGATAGAGATCCATCCACACATTCTTGAGAGTTTCATGGTGAGGGCTGATTAATGGTACACAATGGGCAAGAGCAGTTCCTTTCATTACCAGTGAAGAAATCAAAGCTGATTCAGCCCAAGGTAAACAAATCCACATGAAGCAATTAAGATAGCACAACATGCATTTCTATTTCGAAGTATCATAATACTCCTGGAAATGTGCTCCTTTGAATGTGTATGATTTAATGAGGAAGCACTTCCTTATCTAAGAATGATTACTTTGGCTTGTGTCTAAAACATGTACTATTTTATGGCCAGAAGAAATAGAGTCGGTCAGCAACAATATGCAAATAGATCTGTGTGATGGGAAACAGCAGTATACAACCCTTTTCCCAGAAGATGGACACTTGCTCCTGACACGGTGGATTAATTCACCTATTTGTTATGTCTGAGAAGTTAATGCTTGCTCTGCAATCATAAACCAGTGTATAAGTGAAAGCTGCTCTGCTAACACTGCCTGAGTCATTGGAAGGGTAGACCAGTTGTTCTGTCCTTTCTGCGTGACTGAATTTACTTAATGACTAATTCATTGTGTGTCTTCGAGCATGACACCTGAAAACTGTGATCTCTTTAATGAAGGATCCATTAGTCTTTCAAGAATGTGAACATGTGAAGTTGAAAAAGCTATTCAATAAGGCATCTCCTTGAATGAATGCTCATCATATTGAGAAGTACACTTACATAAAATATAACTTCTTCGTGTGTGTTTAACTGAGCAGAATGGTTTTGGAGTCACATTAGCTGAGATAAGCATAGGGCTAGTTTACTATATACTTGCTTTTTCATGGAATTATTAAAACAACACTTTTCTTTTTCTATTCACAGTGATATATATATATATATATATATATATATATATATATATATATATATGTCAGTGCATTCTTTCTTAGAGCACAGGCCATTGTACAATTGTCTCTCTGTATTTTTTGAACTTCGATGACATACTATCTCCAAGATTCCATGATCATAGACAGCCACCCTACTGCTGTGAGCAGTGTGCAGCTTTATACAAACCCTCTTTGGTGCCATTGGAAGTGACTCTCAGGAGATAAAGCCCAAGAACGACCCTGAGGATTACCTCTTTATAGATTCATTCCTGCATTTCATCTGTGCAGTTCTAAACCTATTCAAAGTCTTTCTGTTTGAGCTTCTAAAATTTAGCATATCCTCTGCTGAATCTAGAGAGAAAAAGATGTAATTATAATACATGAACTGCCCTTGCTCTGCACATTAACCCAGTTATAGGAAATAGAACTTTTTCAATATGAAAACTAGGCTTTTCCCCACATATTTTTATTCCACATATTTAAAAATAATGCAATATATCAGGAATTAATTTTAAGGTAGTCAAGTGTGATTCATCACCATAAAGTCACTTCTACCAACGAAAATAACTCAATATACTTTCTATATCATAGGAGAAGAAATAAAGTATATTTCATTTTAAAATAGAAATGCAATTTTGTGTCACAGTATAATTGGATTAGTGGTATAGGAAAGCAAGTCATAATAAGGTTTTATTGTATTTTTCCCTAAAGTTGCATAATAACTATCAGCTTCCATAAAAACACTTACCTGAAGAATAATCTGAATACTTGGTTCTCTGAGTATATTCTGTAGTGTACATTGAACTGTTGACTTGGGAGATTTCTATGCTAAGATTAATTTTTATCAACCAAAGGTCTGGGTAATGATCATTTAAACAAAATTGGAGTTAAAAAGTAACTCTGGTTAATAAAACCAATAGTTGTTCTACTAACCAATTTTGTCAAGTCAGGCAGGGTAGAAGATAATGGTTTGGATGATTTGAATAGTGTGTGTACCATAAATACTGTTATGCCCAAGCTCTTGTTTCAGTTGTACAGCTAGGATACAGACATATCTGTCTAAAGACCTACAAGGCACCACCCACTAACTGCAAGGGTGAAAGCTAGAGACAGGGAATTTCCTAGGAGAAGAGGCCTTCTGAGGAAAGAAGGAAGAAGGCAGTCAATCTTGACTATCTTCGGAAGGAAGCAGATTTTGAGTTTGTTGTGGAGTCTTGATACTTAGGGCTGATTTGTCTTCCCGTGGAACACTTCTGTGCCCCCGTGGACTCCTTCCTATGGATTCTGAATTCTGTAAGGTGTGTTTGCAAGGAGCAGGAGTGAGAGTGAGAGAAATAGCTTTAAATAAAAACCCAAAGAGTGGATGGACTAGGAATTCTCTCACACATTGTTTTTTATTCTCTATCCTCTACTTTATTTTTTAATGCTTTTATTGATGTTTTGTATATTTCAGACATCGTTTTTTGATTCAGCTTAGGCATATTCTCTTTTCCCTTCCCCTCACTCCACCCCAGACCATGTAGTCTGCCATAACTGTTCTGCAGCTTTCTCTCAGTCTTTTTTTTATGCATAGGAATTCACATTTTCCTCCATTAATTTTATATTACTCTAAAATATGGATACATACTCTCCACTCATATACAGTAATTACAGAGTCTGAAAATAAGTGGTGGGTGGATTCTAGAGCCTGTTGAGAGATTTACATTATAACAACACAGTTGCTTTCAGATAAACAGAAATATAACAATAATGTTGTTCAGCTTGCCTTTCATCTGGGGGATTTGGTGTTAGCATTCATAAATGAGGGAAACCACTCGCCATATGTTTTTCTGGGACTGTTACTTCACTTAGCATAATACCTTCTAGTTCCATCCATTTACCTGTAAAGTTTATAATGTCATCTTTTTTTTTTTTTTTTACCACTGAATAGTACTCCATTGTGTAGATGTACTACATTTTTGTAATTCACTAGTCTGTTGAGGGGCATTTGGGTTGGTTCCAGCTCTTTGCTATTGTGAAGAGAGCTGCAATAATCATGGATGTGCATGTATCTTTGCAGTAAGATGAGTCTTGTGGGTATATACCCAGGAGTGGTATGACTGGGTCAGGTGGTACACTCATTTTGAGTCTTTTAAGGGTTCTCCACACTGCTTTCCATAATGGTTATACAATTTTCATTACCACCAGCAGTGGATGAGTGTTCCTATTTCCCCACAACCTCTCCAGCATTTAGTATCATTTGTTTTCTTGATCTTAGCCAGTCATATTGGAGTGAGATGATATCTGAGAATAGTTTTAATTTGCATTTCCTTAATTATTAATGATGTTGAACACTTCTTAAGATGTTTCTCAGCCATCTTTAATTCTTTCCTGTTGAAGTCTCTGTTCAGTTCTTTACTCCATCTTTTGAGTAGGTCATTTGTTTTCTTTTTTCTTACTTCTTTATTTTTTGAGTAGTTTATATATTCTTGACATTAATGCTCTGTCAGATGTATCACTGGTGAAGATTTCCTCCCACTCTGTGGGTTTTCTCTTCACTTCTTTGATTGTTTCTTTTGCTATACAGAAGCTTTTGAGTTTTATGAGGTTCCATTTGTCGACTGTTGACCTTACTTCCTGTGCAACTGCTGTCTGATTAAGAAAGTCTTTTCCTGCATCTATGTCTTGTAGGTTGTTGCCAACTTTTTCTTCTATCACCTTCAGGGTTTCAGGCTTCACGTTGAGATCTTTGATCCACTTGGAGTTTATTTTTGTACAGGGTGAGAGGTAGGAGTTTAATTTTGTTCTTCTACAAATGGTGATCCAATTTTGCCAGCACAATTTGCTGAAGATGTTATCCTTATTCCATTGAGGGCTTTTTGCCCCTTTGTCAAATATGAGGTGGCTGACATTGTATGAGCTCAAGTTTGGATCTTCAATTTTGTTCCATTGGTCAATGGGTCTGTTTTTGTGCCAGTACAAGGCTGTCTTTATGTCTATGGCCCTGTAATATAGTTTGAAGCCTGGTAGAGCAATACCCCCTGTATTACGTTTTTCACTCAGGGTTGCTTTAGCTATTTGGGGTCTTTTGTTTTTCCATATGAATTTAAGGATTTTTTTTAATTAAAGAGAGAAAACAACAAAATCATAACAGAGTAAATACAAACCTAGATCAAGAATGCAAACAAAAAATAATAACCTCTCAATAATAACCTTAAATACTAATGGTCTAAACTACCCAATCAAAAGGCATAGAGACCGGGAGAATGGATTAGGAAACTGAATCCTTCTATATGCTGTCTATAAGAAACCCATCTCACCCTCAAGGACAGACACCACCTTAGAGTGAAAGGATAGAAAAAATATTCCAAGCAAATGGTACCAAGGAACAAGCTGGAGTGGCTATTCTAATATCAGACAAAATAGATCTCAAAGTAAAATTAATCAGAAGAGACAAAGAGGGCCATTACATCCTTGTCAAAGGAACATTGAACCATGAAGACTTCACAGTCCTAAATGTTTATGCACCAAACTCTGGTGCACCTAACTTTATAAGCACTACTCTGCAGGACCTCAAGACACATATTAATCTTAACACATTAATAGTGTGAGACTTCAACACCCCACTGAGCCCCTTGGATAGATCAACTGGACAAAAAATAAACTGAGAGACATCAGAACTGAACAATACAATACACCAAATGGACCTCACAGACATCTACAGAATATTCCACACAAACACCAGAGAATATACTTTCTACTCAGCACCTCCCAGAACATTCTCCAAAATTGACCACATACTGGGGCACAAAAGGAACCTCAACAAATACAAAAGGATAGAAATTATTCCATGCATTCTATCAGACCACAGTGCAATAAAGCTCAATATGAACACCAGAATAATCCCAACTAGCTACAAGAACACATGCAGACTAAACAACACAATCCTGAATAATGAATGGGTCAGGGAAGAAATAAAGAGTGAAATAAAAGTATTCATGGAACTGAACGAAAAAGACAATACAACACAACAAAACCTGTGGGATACTTTAAAAGCAGTCTTGAGAGGGAAATTTATAGCCCTAAGTGCCCACATCAAAAAAAAAATAACAGAAAGGGAACAAATAAACTATCTAACATTGCAGCTAAAAACACTTGAGAGAGAACAACAAATGAACCCTAAACCCAACAGACAGGAAGAAATAACAAAAATCAGAGCAGAAATCAATGAAATAGAAACAAAGACAACAATACATAAAATCCATGAAAAGATAAACAAAATAGACAGACCTCTAGCCCAGTTAACCTCCCCCCCAAAAAAGAGAGAGAGCAACTCCAAATCAATAGTATTCATGATGAAAGGGGAAACATCACAGCAAAGAAAAGATCCAGACAATCATATGGGAATACTTCAAAAACTTACACTCCACTAAATTTGAAAACCTAAGAGAAATGGATGAATATCTGAAATCCTGGGAACCAACAAAGCTTAACCAAGAAGAGATTGACAGTTTAAACAGATCCACAATATTTGAGGAAATTGAAGATGTAATAAAAAACCTCCCAACTAAAAAAGCCCCGGTCCAGATGGTTTCATGGCAGAATTCTATAAAACATTTAAAGAGGTCCTACAACCACTGCTACTCAAACTGCTCAGAAGGATACAAACAGAAGGAATTCTCCCAAACTCCTTCTATGAAGCCAGCATCAACCTAATACCAAAACAAGGCAAAGATACAAGCAAAAAAGAAAGCTATAGACCCATCTCACTACTGAACATAGATGCAAAAATTCTCAAGAAAATACTTGCAAATTGCATACAGACCCACATCAAAAAAGATAATCCATCATGATCAAGTTGGATTCATACCAGAGATGCAGGGATGGTTCAACAAATGTAAATCAATAAATATCATAAAACACAAAAATGGAATGAAAGACATAAAACCACACAGTCATCTCAATTGATGCAGAAAAAGCCTTTGACAAGATCCAGAATCCCTTCATGTTTAAAGTCCTAGAGGGAATAGGATTGAAAGGAACATTCCTCCATATGATCAAAGCCATATATAGCAAACGCACTGCCAACATCATCCTAAATGGAGAAAAATTGGAACCATTTCCCTTAAAGGCGGGAACCCGGCAAGGCTGCCCCCTATCACCACTCCTCTTCAACATAGTGCTTGAAACACTTGCTAGGGCAAGAAGACAAGAGAAGGAAATTAAAGGAGTACTAATTGGATAAGAAGAAGTTGAGCTATCCCTTTTTGCAGATGATATGATAGTTTACCTAGGGATGCTAAAAACTCCACCATAAAACTTCTAGAAACCATTAAGTAAATCATTAAGTAAACCATTAGTAAAGTGGCGGGCTGAAAAATTAACCTAGAAAAATCAGTAATATTTCTTTACACCAACAATAAACAAGTGGAGAAGGAATATAAGAAAACCTTCCCGGGGCTGGAGAGATGGCCTAGTGGTTAAGAGCGCCGACTGCTCTTACAGAGGACCTGGGTTCGATCCTCAGCACCCACATGGCGGCCGAGAACCATCTGAAACTCCAATTCCAGGAGAACTCCAGTTCCAGGGGAATCCGACACCCTCTTCTGACCTCCACAACACCCTCTTCTGACCTCCGCGGCATTGCACGACACGGGTGCACAAACTTGCATGCAGACAGTACATTCATACACATACAGAAATAAATAAAATTAATTAAAAAAAATAAAAAAAAAGACCTTCCCACTCACGATAGCCTCAAAAATAATAAGATACCTGGGAACAAACCTAACCAAAGATACCAAAGACCTCTACAACAAAAATTTTAAACCCCTGAAGGAGATTAAAAATGACATCAAAAGATGGAAAGACCTCCCATGCTCGTGGATTGGGAAAATATAGTAAAAATGTCCATTTTATCCAAATTGATACACAGATTCAATGCAATCCCAATCAAAATCCCCATGGGCTTCTTCACAGACTTGGAAAAAAAATCCTTAAATTCACACACTGTTTTGATGCTAATGTTAATAGATACAACATAAAAAGCAGTAAAGAGGAGCAGTTGTCCATTCTGCATTCTGCAAGAAGTAATCCCCCACCCAAGAAAACCCATAAAAATACAGCAAAACCCCAAGTCAATAGAATGCTCTTGGTTTGACTGACTAGTAAAGGACTTGGGCATCTGGGAGATGTGAAATTGTGGCACAAAGTGCGAACTGGTATGACAGCAAAAATGCCTCACTGTTATGATCAGTAGAAGAGGGCACGGGAGCAGAGTGAGGATGGAGAGGAGCATGAAATGGATAATTGAGGCCATCTACAATTCTGTGATGATGACTGTTTAGTTGATTTATTATTAAAGTAGATGCTAGGCACCATTTATTCACTTTAATATTTATTTAATGGGTGTCAAACTCTGTTATTTGCTTTGCTTTAGGTTTTATTCTTGTTTCTTGAGACAGGGTCTCACTGCGAGCTATGGTTGATCTGGAACTTGCTGTGTAGATGAGGCTGGTCCTCAACTTGTGGTGATCCTCCTGCCTCTGTCTTCCAAGTGCCAGGATTACAGGAGTGGCCATCATGTCTTGCTTGGCTTTTGATATTTGAGAAGGGGCTCACTATGTAGCTCAGGCTGTCATGAAACTCTCAGTCCTCCTGCCTGTATGTCCTAAGTGTTGGTCTGTATGATACCATGCCCCCCTAATGGAAGACAGAACTCTTAAAAGACCTTTATTTGCTTCACATTTTAAAGGAAATGATTCTTAGAAATTTTTCTTGCTTATGATCAATCCTTCCTGCAAGTATTAAAAAGGTAGGAAAATATACTTCTCCAAAGCATGAATACTTACTGGAAATTATAAAGGGTGTAGCCTATAAGGTTGGCTAGATTCCTTACTTCCTGAACCACTTTCTAAAATTATATTAAAATACCCCCTAATTTTGAATTTTTCAACATTTTGGAGCAGATATTCTTTTTGAATGACTGTACTGTGCACTGTCTGATGCTTAGTGACATCTCTGACCTTTACTCACAAGGTACATAATTCCACCCCATCCAACAATTAAAAATACCACCAGACACTGCCCATGTCCCCTGAGTGGAAGGAGAGAAATATTTTGAGAATTGCTTTCATAATATAGTCATTTGTAATGTAGTTTGGAGGGAAAAACATTAGTAGATTTGACCTTAGTTATTAAAACCATACTAGTATTTTTATATATTAATTACTTAACACTTGAAGTTTTTTTCTTAATGTATAAACATGATAGATTTCAAATTGTAAAACAATATGGTCATCCTTTTATTGAGAGCATTTTGAATGCCATCCTTTGTCTTCATCCCTTTTTCAAAGGACCCTGAGTTCCCTTAAGCACTTTTTTGCAATTGGTAATTATTTCCTCTTTCAGAGAAGGATTAAGCAGGCAAAACAACTTCTTCCAAGTCACATAGCTAGTTATCAACACATATAGAACTGAAGTCTTGGGCACAGGTTTTGGAAGTTTATAATTCAGTCAGGGTCTCTGGAAGAAAAGGGCATATTTACATGTGAGGTCAGGGATGTGAACAAGGAGTGGTTGAGTTCTCCTCCCAAGAGGTGCCAGATTTTATGCTGGGTCTGAAGGTGTCTGGGAAGGAAGTAGTTGATCTCTCTCTCTCTCTCTCTCTCTCTCTCTCTCTCCTCTCTGTCATATATATTATTTATTATCTATCTATCTATCTATCTATCTATCTGTCTATCTATCATCTATCTATCTAATCTATCTCCCAGTACTTCAGGAAGAATCACTAGAAAGGAACAGGGAGAGGTACAGCCAATTCAGCAGCTTCTATCCAAGAAGTTATCTGGGGGAAGAAACACCTTAAGCACACTATAGTGGTCTGAATGAGAATGTTCCACCAGAAAACTCCTAGAAACGATTAACAGCTTCAGCAAAGTGGCAAGATACAAAATTAACCTTAAAAAATCAATGGCCTTTCTTTACACCAAGAACAAGCAACTGGAGAAAGAATTCAAAGAGACCTTCCCACTCACAATAGCCTCAAAAACAATAAGATACCTAGGAACAAACCTAACCAAAGACACCAAAGACCTCTACAACAAAAATTTTAAACCCTTAAAGAAAGAAATTGAAGAAGACCTCAGAAGATGGAAAAACCTCCCATGCTCATGGATTGGGAAAATTAACATTGTAAAAATGTCCATTTTACCAAAACTCTTGTATAGATTTAATGCAATCCCAATCAAAATCCCCAAGAGTTTCTTCACAGGCTTGGAAACAAAAGTTCTTAAATTCATTTGGAAACAACAACAACGGACCCCGAATAGCAACTCATACCCTGAGTTTCGAAAAGAGTCTCCCACAGGAGGGATCTATACCAGATTTTATAAACTATATTAGGGTTATAGTCATAAAAATTGTCTGGTACTGGCACAAAAAAAACAGACCTGTTGACCAATGGAACAAAACCGCGATAAGTACCAAATCTGAGCACATACAATTTTCAGCCATCTCATTATTTGACACGGGGGCCAAGAAAACACAATAGAGAAAAGACAGAATCTTCAAAAAAATAAAAATAAAAAAAAAAAAAAAAAAAAAAAAAAAAAAAAAAAAAAAAAAAAAAAAATTAACCCCTACCTCTCACCCTTGTACAAAAGTCAACTCCAATGGATTAAAGACCTCAACACGTGCAAACCCCAACTCTGAAGATGTAGAAGTAAAAAAGTTGCAGCAGACTACAAGAACAAAAAGGAAAAGACATTCCTAAACAGAAAGCAAACAGCTGCACAGAAATTAAAGTCGACAATTACAAATCGGACACTCCAAAAATCACACCAAAGCTCTTGCTGTACATCAAAAGAAAGACAAAATCAAGGAAGTGAAGAAAATCTCAGCAGGGGGAGGAACCCTTCACTGCAGATAATCTCGGATAAAGCATTGATTTCCGGAATATTAAAGAACTACTCCAAAAAAACAAAGAAGAATACAAGAAATGGAACTCCGCACTATAAAATGGAGAACGAACCTGAAAGCAGGGACTTCGCCAAAGTGAGAATTAGGATGGGTCCTGAGGAGACACCCTCACGAACTGCTCAACATCAACTGAATCTTTAAGAAGGCAAATGCAAACCAAAAAAACTTTAAGAAACAGAAAAAAAAAAAAAAAAAAAAAAAAAAAAAAAAAAAAAAAAATGATTACCAAGTGCTGGAGAGGTGTGGTGAAAGGGAACACTCACCCACTCCTGGCGGGACTTGTTAAAACTCGTACCGCCCACTATTGAAAGCATTGTGGGGAACCCTTGGAAGAATTGGAACGAACTTGCCACCCGACCCAAGCCATACCACTGGGCATGTACCCTCAAGACTTAAGGCCACAACTAACGATACATGTCCGGCCCATGTTATTGCAGCTCTCTTCACTAATAGCAAGGGCTGGAACAACCTAAATGCTCCTCAACATGCGAGTGGATAGACAAAAGTCGCGTACATCTACAAACGGAGTTTCTATTCAGAAAAGAACGACGAAATCCCGCGCTTTGCAGGAAACTGGCTGAGCTAGAGGACATCAGCTGAGTGAGTAAACACAGTCCAGAAAAACAACGATAATGGTATCACTCATCTGTGGATGCTTATGCCAATTACCTAGCTGTAAACATTTCTTGGTAGGGCCCCCTGAGCTTTGTCCAAAGCAGTTGGGTATAACGCATTTTGGAAACAAACAACAACAGAAAAGACTGCATCAAAGAACTGACTGAAACAGTGAACTTCTGCTCAAAACAGTCAACTTCCCCATGGAAAATATTGAGAAAGACTAAGAGATGGAAAGCATGTTTGGCAGAATGCATGAGCTCTGGCGGGGTGGGGGAATGAGCGGGAACCCGGGTCTAGATTTGTTAAAAATAAATAAATAAATAAATTTATGTGAAAAAAAAAAAAAAAAAGAAAAAGAAAAAGAGAATGTTCCTCATAGGCTCCAAGTATCTGGATATTTTGTCTCTAGTTGGTGGTGCTTGCCCATACTGGAGGAAGCATGTCACTGGGGGATGGCATAGAAGGTTCTTAAGCCTTTCCAGATTTCCATTTGCTGTCTTCTTGAAGATGTAAGTGCTCTTTTTTCTGTCTGCGCCACCTCTACTGCCATGCCTCCCTGCCATGATGGTCTTGAATCCCTCTGGAACCTGGAACCTGGAACTTCAAGCTCAAATAAACTCTTCTTCCTATAAGTTCTCTTGGTCACAGTGTTTTATCACAGCAACAGAAAAATAACTAGTACACACACCCATCTTCCATTCTTTACATTCACCTTGATGACTCCCAAGCCCAACAAGAATCCCAGAGACAAAGGAATTGCTTGCTGTTGCACACACTATGGTCAGATCCAAGAACCAAGGGATGGAGAAAGAGTAGAGAATGGCTCTTGGGGAGTAGAGGGAAATCTTCTTGTCCATTTTGACCTCAATGAACCTGAATACATTTAAGATGTATTGTATTTTGAGCACCTATACTGATCATGATAATGATGAGTGGTAAGAATACGCTATAGCAGATGTCTGCAAACTTTTCGTGAAGGGCCATAGAATGAGTGGTCTGGTGTCTGTGGGCCATAGAATGAGTGGTCAGTGTCTGTGGGACACATGCTAGTCTTTAGCATGACTGCTCCACTCTGCTGCTGTCGAGGAAATGAAAGAATGAGTCCAAATATTACGTCCTTAGTCTGAAGGATTACACTTTGCCAACATCTCCACTAGGGTTTCTCTAAATGTAGAATGTTTGTGTGCTACTGATTCCAAAGCTATAATTGGTGAAAAGGTAAAATTTAAGCCTTTACAAAAAAGAAAGTGAAACCAAACTCTTTCATCTCAAGGGACAGCTAATAAATTCTCCTCAGAAGGGAAACAGTGCACCCGGAGAAGGGGAAGTTGGCAAGAACCATGCAGGCAACAAACATCCAGGAGTCTGGATATGTAGAGCTAGGCTTGGGGAGGATGCTACCTTTAACAAAACAAAAAAGGATTCGTTCAAAGGGGTGGTATTTCAGGGGCCAGAAAAATGGAGAGAGATTGGGTGAAAAGTAAATTATTTTTAGAGGTTAAAAGCTGCAAAACTGAGTTTCTCCAGGATTTTAGAAAATATATTAATCTGTCCATTAATTGTAACCTCTTCTAGCTGTCAGTCAAGTCTAGTATACATGTAGAAATTTACATAGAGAGAAGAGAGAATAATGGAACAAGAAGCATGGTCGTTCAAGACACTGAGGTATACACCAGGATCAGGATAGCACACTGGACATGGTCAAGCCACTCTGAAACAATGCCTGCAAAAGTGGTTGGAGTCCAGGGACATAAGGTAAAAGTTCAAGACAAAATTATTTTAACCTATATATAAGAAAGACGGGGAGAAGGGCAAGAGAATAATGGATGGGTGAATTTATGCCTCAAATCCTTTCTATTTTAATTTATGTGTATAAGACCAGCTGTGTCCTATTTAAACTCCCACTGCCAATCCCATCATATGGAACATGTAGGATAAAGTTTTTTTTTTTCTATGAATGGTTAGATATACAGAGAGATGAGCCTGGTGTGCTGCACCCCTGAGGTGCTGAATGAGAACTGTTGATAAACACAGAAGCTAACCTCTAACAGTTTCTTTTTTCTATAGTTTTGGACTGTTTAGAAATTAGTTCTAGGAAAAAACCAAGAGTATTGAATCAGCCTGGACCTGACAAGAAGTAATGTGGTTATATAAATGGAATAGACCTGAGAGCATAAAATTTGATCAAGTGAGTACTGAAAAAAGGACACAGAATGTTTTGACTTTTATAAAGGCTTATTTTAAGGAAATTATGTACATCATGGCCTAAGGACCCTTAACTGCATTCCTTTTGGAATAAAAGAACTCTATTACCACCATGTTGATGTTATGAGAACTCATAGAGGAGAAATTCTGATTAAAATTAATTCACTCTTACAACGAAGGTAAAAGGCAGTGAGCCAAAAAGGGGGCAAACTAAGTATATGCCTTAGGGAAGAGTTCTTTCCAACAATTAAAGTGTCAGCCCATAAGGAGAGGGAGTGGAAGTGATTTATTTAACCAGGGTAGTGAAACTTAAAGATAATCTAAGTAATGGTTTCTAAAGTAACCTAAGGTGCAGAACCCTCCAATAACTGTGGAAATTTAACTCAATGAATTTTAATTTATAACAAGAAGGTATATCCTCATATATAGAGTAACAAAAGAAGCCCACAATCAGCATTTATAGAGCATAACTCCATAGAGAGAAATGAATGGCAGATACTCATTCATAGGCACTTTTGAAACTAGATTATTATTTTTGTCCAAAATTGTGTGGTTGGTATGTACTTGAAATCACCAAGATTTCATCTCAAAGCTCATCTTGGTAACAAAATTGCAAACCTTATTTATCTATAAAATTAAATTGATTCATATTAATTCCACAAATATTCTTGAAGGTTGAATATTTCTTTTTTTTTTTTTTTTTGTCTTTTTGAGACAGGGTCTTCTTGTAGCCCCAGCTATCCTGGAACTCACGCTGTAGACCAGGCTGGCCTTGAACTCACAAAGATCCACCTGCCTCTGCCTCCCAAGTGCTAGGATTAAAGGCATGAGCCACCACGCCCGGCAAAGGTTGAATATTTCTTAAGGTGCTTTTATAATACCATCCTGATCTGTAGAAGTCATACCTTGCTCTCCCCCCCCCCCAAAAAAAACAACAACAACCTGAGGACCAGATCCTCAACTGACCTTGAGAAACAAAAATCTTGATTAATCTGGGCTAACTGTGTGGGCTTAAACATCCAAAAGGAAAGTATAACTAGAAATAAATAATTGATAAGGCCTGAGAAATTGAACTTCAGGTATAAAAGTTGAGATCTTAGTAAAAAGACAAAGAGTAAAAAAAAAGAGCACCTTTTTTTTGCCTGTCTTTCTGGTAAGTCCAGCTACCCTGTGGCTGCCACTGCTTTTGCCATCCCTCAAAGACATTAAAGAAGCTTCTTTTTGCAACAGATGGAGGCTACTGCAGAATTCCTCAACTGGTTACACATAGAGAATATACATCTGAGAGATGCCCAGCCCTAGGTGACACATCTATAGTGGAATCTCTACACCCAAGGCTTGAGGAACATAGTGGAGTGGTGGATGGAGAGAATACTGGTACATCCTTTACCTTTCACCTTCAAAGCTTCCTTATGCCTATGTTTTAGGGAATAAGAGACTGCAGAATGTGTGTCCTTGGATAGGACTCCTGTATAAACCTCACCCGTTCATGGCTCAGGGATCACTGCGGAACAGGAAGTGGACAGATTGCAAGAGCCAGGGTTGGTCCATGAACATAAGGAAACAGAGGCTTTCAGGCTATCGTAAGCTTGCTCATGTGAACTTGTGGTAATGGTGACATCGAGTGCAAGATCCATGCCATCATAATCAGATAAGGGCCCAGAGTGGTGCTAGGGAAATGGCTGGCAGGCAGTTCCTAGGCTGGGAACTGTTGGAAACTGATTAAGGCTGGGCGAGGGAGAGAACACCTTCCTTAAGGTCTCTAGATAAGCTGAATAGATTCCAGTGGATGAACTTGCACAGAAGGATATTTGGGTAAAATGTTTGACTGAATGAGACTTAGCATGTATGGCAGGGTTCATGGGGCCTGGCGGGAGGGGTTATGGGGGCAGGGATAGAGGAAGGGGATCAAATTTGATTAAGAAGTATTGTATAAAATGTACAAAAGCTCAATAAAATATTTTAAAAATATTTTTTTAATTATGTGCTTGTGTGTGTGTGTGTGTGTGTGTGTGTGTGTGTATGTATGCATGTCACACATGTGATGGTTCGCAGGTGTCTAACTAGCCAGCTTATCCCAAGGATCCCGTGCCTATCCTTCAAGAGTATTGGAATTACAGGAAGCCAACATCCTGGCCTGACTTTCATGGGGGTGCTGGAGATCCAAACAGGTTCTTAGGCTTGTGTGGGAAGCATTTTATCCACTGAGCCATCTCCTCAGCCTTTGAAGAGCTGTTTTGACCAAAGCATTTGGATACTTACAAAATAAATTTTTTTTTCAGACAAGATCAGACATATTCAGGGTGATGTGGCCATTGCTGAAGACACTGCATATTTGTGTCACAGAATGTGGGCAAATCAAGGTGGTCCTGAGCTTGAAGCTTCATCCCTACTAGCTAATTTTCATGATGCTGGCAGGTGCTATGCACATTACCAGAAGAGGAAAGTAATAATCAGTGTTACCCAACTGTGAACCATGAAAGCTACAGTAATGACTGGTCTGGCAAGATACGGCATTGGTGCAAATGGTGGCAGGAACGTTTTGGGAGTAAACAGTCTGATGGGATTTAAGGCCTGCTGCGCAAGATAGAGTCCATATCTGGCACAGTCATCAGGGCCAAGAACCTGTGGCTAGATAGGTCATAGACTTTATGGAAGAACTTATTTCTACTACTATTGTTCTGCTAAATGGATATAGTATTAAACCTACTCTTTTTTCTTTAATTTAATTTTTATTGATGCTTTGTGCATTTCATACATCATTTTCCAATTCAGATCAGGCATATTTCCCTTTCCCTTCCCCCCACCCCCACCCCATCCCAGATCATGCATTCTGCTGTAACTGTCCTGCATCTTTCTCTCAGTTTTTTTTTTTCATTTTTTAGCTATAAGTGATAATCCATGAGTACAAGCATCCTTCGTGCAAAACCAATCTGCAGGCTGTTGTGCCCAAACCCCCACAGCCCCACCATCCAGTGGGGGGTGACAGGTTGTTTGTTCAATCAAGTTGATCAAATGAGTGTCCAGACTACATTGCTGTAGTTTCACCATTCACCCCAATCGCAGCCTTTACATTCTACCTCTTCTGCAGATTGTTCCCTAGGCTTAGAAAAGGGGCACAGGTGGATGAGAAGTAAAACAGTCCACTCTCTCTGGAGCTGTTGACTTGGACTCTGGTCAATTCTGGCTGTTTCCTTTCATGGGCTGACAGTTTGTCCAGGAGTAACCTTTCGATCCTACTAATGAAGCACAAGCAATTAGATATATAGGTATTTAAGCACTCATAGTTATGGTAGGTTACTTTGGCATAGACACATATGTTTGGATGATATGTTAATCCATTTCTCATGGAGAGGGATGCATAGTAAAAGAACAACAACAGAAAGACTGCATCAGAAAACGGACTGAAATGGTGAATTGGGAAGGGGGGATGGGTGGGAGGAGGGACACGGGTGTATATTCGATTAAGGCACATTTAATTGACGTGAGTTCAGCAAGTACCCAGTTTCGCCTAGACACTATCTACAGGATACATGGTGTTTTAGGACTTAGTAAAAGTAAATATGTGTATATTAAACAACATTGGTTTACAGACTCTGATAAAAATGGTAATGCATCTGAGTTAAATGTAGATATAATTCGCTGTTGTCCACATTTGTTTTATAAAAAATCTGTAGAGCAATAACTTTGGGATTGGCACATACAAATGTTCTCTATAATTTCTCTGTTGTACAGTATCACCTTGTAGCATTCTCTTTAAGATGATTTAACATAAAAATTAAGTTTGCTTCCCAAGTTAATCATATATAGTCACCCAAAACAACATGGGTGAATTTGATGAAATCTGTGCCTTGATTCCACCCTATAGTTATGTATAATATAACTGTCTTCTGGAGACTCATGGGTTAAAAAAAAGGGGGGGGGATACAGACAGACATGAAAACTTTTCATCAAAAACCTTGCAATTCAAATCTTAAAACTAACTACGGGAAAAGATTTGTTTGTTCCAACAGGACAAAAAAAAAAACTAATCTTTTTTTTAAACCCACTCTTTTTTTTTTTTAAATGTTTTTTTAAATTATTTATTTTTGTATGTATATGAATGTACTGTCTGCATGTAGGTTTGTGCACCCGTGTCGTGCAATGCCGCGGAGGTCAGAGAGGGTCTCAGATTCCCCTGGAACTGGAGTTCTCCTGGAACTGGAGTTACAGACGGTTCTTAGCCGCCATGTGGGTGCTGGGGATCGAACCCGGGTCCTCTGCAAGAGCAGTCAGTGCTCTTAACCGCTAGGCTATCTCTTCAGCCCTAAACCCACTCTTAATGACTTATTGTTATACCTATATATTTGTTTATCTCGACCCTCATCAAAGATGCTTCTTTTTGAAGGTTGCAATTAACACAGAGACCTACAACTGGTAAAGATGTTGAAGATAGCAACAAACACAGAGAATAAGGGACTGTGGATTGCTCAGCTCGTATAGAACACACCCTTCCCTTCAAGCGTCATGGATCACTGCAGAAGAATGGGCATAAATACTGTAAGAGCCAGAGGAGATAGATGACTAAAATGAAATGGTGTTTTCTGCATACAACGGGACAGTTGCAAATATGACCTCACAGTGATTGTGACAGCATGTACGCACTTGTGCAACATCATAGCAGAAAGGATTCCAACACTGAGGGAGGAGTTGTGCCCAAATTTCTATCCCTATTTGAGGAGGGGTTGACAATCTATAGCTGGTGGGAGACAGAGTCAATTTTCTTTAAGAGTGTGATCAGTGGCAGGTTGCCATGGTCCAGAGAATGACCCCCACACCAAAGAGTATTTGGCCAGCACAAATTGGAGTCTGGTTTTTTAAAACCAGAAAAGGAAGCAAAGTTGAGTAAGTAGGAGGTGAGGGTGGATCTCAGAGGAGGTGGAGGAAGGGGACTGAATGTGGTCAAAATATATTGTATAAAATTTTCAAAAAATCAACAAAAATGTTATTTAAAAATTCTTCTAGAAACTTTTCTTGGCTGTTTACTTATTTCCCCTCATTTTGCCGCACACTTTAATCTCTTAGTGCATTATGAGTGAATTTTTTTCATATGGAACTGAATGTTTTATCATTTGTTTCTGGGTCACATCATGAATGACACCCCATTTTAAAAAGGATTCAGAGAACAATGATGGTTTCTGAACTTTTCTGTGTAAAGACTGCTGTATTCCTGAGCTTCCCAATGTGAACATGTACGTAGGAAATGAGGTGCTGTCTTTCCTATCCCTGTGTTTGTTGTCTGCATTCTTCTCGAGGCACTAACACAAGGACATGCTGCATACATCACTTTTCACGTAGCATCATTTTACCTTCACCCTCCATCTTGCAGCACCATCTATTGTCACCAGATAATAAAGCTGTCGCCACTGCCACCCCAGCCTAAGCCAACATCGGCTCTCCCCTGGCTACTAAAGCAGCTCTCTAATTGGTCTCCTTGCTTACACTCTCTTTCTGTGCAAGTCGCTATTCACACAGCAACCAGATGGTCTTTTAAAAGCATGACACAGATTTGCCTGAAATATTCCAAAGTCTTTCTATAATATTTAAAATTCAAATGTGATTTTTAAAAGATATTTTTATTATCTTTATTTTTTTGTGTGTGAGTGTATTACCTACATGTATGTAACTGCACACGTTTTGCAGTTCCCACAGAGGTCAGAAGAAGGCATTTTATCACCTGGAACTGGAGTTAAGGATGGTCGTTAGGCACCATGTGGTTGCTGGAACCAAACCTGGGTCCCCTGCAAGAGCAGCCAGTGCTCTTAACTGCTGAGCCCTCTCCCCAGCCCCCCAAACATAACTGGACCCCAGCCTCTGCTCTGGCATCTCAGAATGCTCCCCTTCTTTGACATAACATTCCAGGGTCACAAGCTTTCTTTGAGTTCTGGCATTATGTCTGTTCTTTGGTGGGAACTATTCTTGCTTCCAGTCATTCTATGACCAAATATTGATATCACACAATTGTTGGCTATATCACTATATGTGCATAAAGCCTTTCTTTGTATTAGTTGCTTTTATATTGCTGTGGCAAAATTCTTGAAATACAACTTCAAGGAGGATGGTTTATTTGAGCTCACAGTTTTAGAGGGTTTCTAACACCATGCTGAGAAGGCATGATAGAGTAGAGCAGCTCATATCATGTTAGACCAGAAAGCAGAGAAAGGGGATGCCTGGTCTTTGCTGGCTCTCTGTACTCATCCAGGACTCTAGTCCATGGAATGTTACCACTTACATTCAGATTGGACCTTCTCTCCTCAGCTAATCCTTTCTGGAAGCATCTTCATAGACATATTCAGAGGTGTGACCTGACAATCTAATCTCCCAGGTGGTTTTAAATCCTGTCAAACTGACAATGAAGATTAATTATCAAACTGTGTCTAACTAATCCATCTGAAGTAGCCACTCACATAGTATCTTTGTAGTATCTTGATACAGTTGAGTGGATTCCCTTAATTTCATGTGTTAACCAACAGCTTAATCCCTGAAATCATATGTTGATGATGGTATTTTTAGATGAGGCCTATGGAAGGTAATTAAGCTTAGGTAAGGTTATGTGGGTAGGTGCCCCACAAGGGGTTTGGTAGCTTTATGAGAAGAAGAGAGACCCTAGCTGACACATGCTTTATCTTGCTGTGTAATGCTTTCCTCCATGTTATGATGCTGCAGGAAATCTACATTATGGGCACATCTCTGCTGAGCAGCTTCCAGTGCCAGGCTCTTGGATTTTCATTCCTTAGAAGCATGAGATAGAAAACCTCTGTGGTTTATAAATCACCCAGTCTGTGATATGCACTTAGAGCAGTAGAAAGTAGATTAAAAAGGCCTCTCTTAGTTCTCTGCCTATACTTCCTACTGTTGGATGCTTATTTCTTGTATGTATGTTGCTGTGTTTCATGGCTTCATCCCTGTGCTCAAATAGTTGGTGTGCATGCTCTAGTGAAAGGAGCTATTTATTTTGGCTCATGATTTTGGTGAGCTCAAGCCACTATTGCTTGGCTTCATATGTTTGAGTTGGCAAATCAAGAGGCAGGAGCTTGTGGCAGAGAAGCATCTATGCCAAATGATGGGGAGGAAGCAGAAAGACACAAGAAGTGGACAGGACCACGATACCCCTATCCTGCCCCCTCCGCCAGCATGCGCAGTGATCTACTTCCTTCAGCTAGCGACCATCTCCTGAACTGTCCACAGGCTCTTGCAATAATACCACCACCACCTGCCACCGGTGGAGCAAGGCTTTAACACATGAATCTATGGGGGAATTTCATAGTCAGATCATAGACATTTCAACCAATTGTTAATAAGCCACCATAACCTCAGAGAATGTCAGTCTTGTCCAAGATGTGGCCCTAGAGTTTGAATTAGTGTTTGGTATAGTGCATGCTTGGTAAATAATTATTGAATGGAAAATAACCTTTTTTTTTTTTTTTTTTTTTTTTTTGAGACAGGATCTCTTTGTAGCTCCAGCTGTCCTGGAACTCACTATGTATACCAGGCTGGCCTTGAACTCACAAAGATCCACCTGTTTCTGCCTCCCAAGTGCTAGAATTAAAGGCATGTGCCACCATACCCTGCGGAAAATAACCTTCTTTACATTTTCCAGTTGTAAAAAATTACAATTATAAAATCTAAAGCTATTGCTAATTTAATTTTTATATACCATGTAAATAGTAAAAGAAATGTGCTTTTCCTGGGGGCTGGAAAGATAGCCTAGCGGTTAAGAGCACCAACTGCTCTTGCAGAGGACCCGGGTTCGATCCCCAGCACCCACATGGCGGCTAAGAACCGTCTGTAACTCCAATTCCAGGAGAACTCCAGTTCCAGGGGAATCTGAGACCCTCTTCTGACCTCCGCGGCATTGCACGACACGGGTGCACAAACCTACATGCAGACAGTACATTCATATACATACAAAAATAAAATAAAAAAAAAACGTAAAAAAAAAGAAATGTGTTTTTCCTGTAATTACATAGAATATCTAATGTATTTCCAGTATTTAAACAATGAATTTCTATTGTCTTTGAATTGAAAGTAATTTGATATTTTTCATGATGAATTTTTATGCATTTAATTGGAATACTGTATTTAATCTTTAGCATCAAAATAGGATATTTTATGTTTCTATTCTTTTCCCCTAATCTTAGCTGTATCTGCAATTCTAGAATCACATGGCCAGATGTCTTAAAGCTCTCCCTACCTCTAATAAGTGTACTGAAGACGTCTACTCCTGAGTTTGTGGTGCCTGACAAGGAAGCCAGCAAATTGTTCATGCCTAGGGGCATTTTTTTCTGACCCTAAGAAGCAATTCTAGGGTTTTAGTTTGTCTAATAAAGCTTCAGCTTTAATACTAGAAGTTGTTTCCCAAAGTTTGAGAGGTTGGCAAAACAAACTTTTGATTGACAAGTTTTTAAAGTACAAAGTGGATATGGAATGAAAGCTAATTCAAGGATCTGTCTATGAGCTGTACTTATGGTACTTGTGAAGGCCACTCATATTCTTATAGCCTGTATTACAGGCTATATTGAGGGCTTGTATCCTAGCTGACAGTGCTATTTTGGGAGGGTCTGGAAATTTTTGGTCATGAGGCCTCACTGGAAGAAGTAGATCACTGGGGAGTGTTTTGGGGAGTTGTATCTTGCAATCACTCCTGTTTTTTTTTTTTTTTAAATTGCTTTTCTAGTTTATGTGTATGAATGTTTTGCCTGCATATATGTGAGTGCCTATGTGTACAGTGCCTGCAGAGACCAGAAGAGGTGTTGAATCTCCTGGAACTGGAGTTATGGATGATTGTTAGACACCACGTGGGTGCTGGGAACTCAACCCTGGGTCTTCTGCAAGAGCAACCAGTGCTTTTAACCACTGAGCCATCTCTCCAGCTCTGTGCCCTGTGTCTTGGTCACCCTGTTCAGTGATCTTTGCTCTTTCATGTCCCCTCTTCCATGACAGACTAAAGCCTCTGAAATTATGAGTTCAAATATTTCTCGCGTTCTCTGTTTCTGACAGGTATTTTATCTCAGCAGAAAGTTCTGCCTAGCAGAAACTTGGCAGCAGGACTGTTTTTGTTGCTGTGACCTGACCTAATGACTATGTGGGTTCAGAAGCCTTTGGAATTTGCCCGTGGTTAGGGGTTGGAAAGGTTTGGAGATGTAGGTTAGAGAAATCTTAGGATGCTATAAACAGAGCTTAGCTGGCCATTTTTGTCAGAGTTCAGAAGATGAGACTGCCCATAGGAAGGTGAACAGTAAAGGCTACTCATGAAGTCTCGGATGGGAATGAACACTCTACGGGGAAATGGATTAGAGGCCTTGAGTGCTACATTCTGACAAAAAAAACTTGTCTGATTTTTAGCGGTGTCCTGAGATTTTTGTGTGAGGTTGAATTTAAAGATGATCCGCTACATTATCAAGGCAGTCCAGAGTTGAGGTTGTTGGTTAGATATTGGTGCTGCATTTAGATAGATTTACAATGCGAGCCAGGAGTCAAGAGCAGAGCCGGAAGTTTTGGAAAACTTTCAGTTTGGTGAGAAAAGAAGTGTGTTAAAGTCAAGGCTAAGGACAATGTGGCCGGTGGGGAGATTAGCATAATTAGGAAGAAACGCAGGGTTTTGTGCTGAGAGAACAGGAAATACGCCTCCAGGGCACCTCAGGAATTGGACTCACCCCTGCAGATGCACGGATGTGAAAGTAAACTCATTTGAAAGACTTTCCCCTGAGAGGAGCGCATTCTGGCACTCTTCTTATAACAGGGCTGCCCACGTGCTGCCCTGACTTTAGGTATCCATGGTCCCGGGGGTCTAGCTAACACTTGAGATGGCAACAGACCTCGGATTCATCCACACAAAGGTGACCTTATAGGCACAGGCACGTGATACACAATAATTATGGATCAAGGAGGCTTCCACACAGATTTCAAAGGAAAATCAAGAGACCAGGGAGCACCTGCAGGGGCAACAGGTGCAGCCCTAGGAGGAGGCCCAGCTGCAGAGAAGCTCCAGTCACGTGGAAGAACTGCCGAGATGAACTGTGGGCATCCTAAAAGAGAGGCCGAGAGGGCTGCAGCTGCCAAGGTCATAGGGATGGGACTGCCCAGGCCCAAGGAGCTCAGTTGATGGCTCCACTTGTCATGGACTCCAGTCCTGGAGCTGTAGAATTCAGCGTTTGTCCTCTGAGTTTTGATCTGGCCTTGGTCTGTGCTTCCATTCCTTCCATTTGGATTAGGAACGTGTACTCTCTGTAATTAGGATGCAGGGCAGAGGGGGAAAACAGGGTCTCCTTCTAGGGTTCTTATTCTCATTCATCAAAGAATTTATTGTAATTTAAGGAAAAATCCTCAGGGCAGGCAAACCGCAAATCTCAGCGGCTGTCATGAGGAGAAGAGTGGCCAAGGGAAGAAAAAGGGGCAGAGAATCGCATGCGTGTAGAACTGGCATGGAGGCCAGGCGCCGCAGGGAGGAAGCTTTAGGAAAAGTGAAGAAATCCAAAACTTTGTGGCAACCCAGAGCACTAGGGAAAGCATGCTCAGAAAGGAGACGGAGGAAAAGGGGAGTTAAGGTTTTCTGAAGAATTCAGTAAAGCAACCACAGTTACAGCAAGTCACGTGTCTGTGGCCCTGTGCAGAAGCACTGTGCTAGGAGGTGGGGATTCCGGAAGGAAGAGTTCACTACCTCATTAACACACTAGGTATTCCAGCACCCATCTCTTTAATATAACTTAAAGTGATCTCCTTCACCAGGTGAGGTGATCTGGAGAAACCTGAAAGTTAAGGTTCCAAGGAAGCCAGAAACTCTAACTCTCTTGACCAGTTTTAAGTTTTTTTTTGTTTTTTTTTTTCCTACTGCAACAATTGGATCTTAGATGTAACTTGCTCTTTATTTTTACAGGGGTTCGTAGCTAAGTGCTTGCTTTGAGTCTTTGAGAATATGTTGGATTTTAATTTTCGGGTAAGTCTGGAACTGTTAAGACTCTGAGGACTTTTGGAGAGTGGTTAAATGGATTTTCATTATGTAATGACCATGAGCTTTTGGAGGCCAGGAGCAGAAGGTTCTGGTTTGAGTTTGAAATATTCCACAGGCTCATGTGTTGAGAGCTCTGTCCTCAGCTCGTGGTGCTATTTTGGGAGGCACTGGAAACTCTGGATCTAGCTGCAGGAAGTAGGTCATGTGGGGCACCTTCTTGGAGGCCAAGTTTCATTCCTGCTCCATCTCCTGGCTCCCTTTCTGTTTTCTAGTCTCTGTGGTTACTGTGATGAGAACTGCTCTGCTCCACTCACCCTCCCTGTCACGTTGGAGTGGAACCTTGGAAACTGTGAACCCCGATTCAACTCTCCTCCTTTGAGTCGTTATCACACATTTTCTCACAGCAGTGAAAGGCAACTAAGGCAAAGTCCCTACTGGAAAACCAGTTATAATTTATTTCAGGGGTGTGTGATCCTTAAATCCATGACTCATTTCACTAGGTTTATTATAAGTAAAGATCTAGACTCCAGGGTAATATTTTTCAAACTATAACAGAATAACCCATTAGTGAGTTATAAAATCAATTCAATGGGCTGTGAGCAGCACTTTTTTTTAAGAAAAGAAATATAGAATTGAATCAAATAGAGAGTATCAGAAAGCACTATGCATTGTAAAACTTGCAACAATTTCATTGCAATCTCCCATCAGTTGTATGACAGGTGCGTATGCTATTACAATGTGAGATATATATATATATATATATATATATATATATAT
>VZQC01009923.1:2945244-3034266 GCA_009823505.1 Rhizomys pruinosus
TCACCCCACCACAGAGATACATGCATGGCCATGTTTATTTCAGCTCTCTTCACAATAGCAAGGAGCTGGAACCAACCCAAATGCCCCTCAACTGATGAGTGGATAGAGAAAATGTGGTACATCTACACAATGGAGTTCTATGCAGTAGTAAAGAAAGATGACATCATGAGCTTTGCAGAAAAATGGCTGGAGCTAGAGGACATCATGCTGAGTGAAGTAACACAGTCCCAGAAAAACAAACGATGAATGGTATCCCTCATCTGTGGATGGTAGTGCCAATTACCTAGTTATA
Source organism: Rhizomys pruinosus (assembly GCA_009823505.1). Taxonomy (NCBI): domain Eukaryota; kingdom Metazoa; phylum Chordata; class Mammalia; order Rodentia; family Spalacidae; genus Rhizomys; species Rhizomys pruinosus. The sequence continues at coordinate 2,945,537 of VZQC01009923.1, forward strand.
AGTATTTCTTGTACTGGCCCCTTGAGCTTTTGTCCAAGTAGTTGGGAGTGATGCATATTGGAAACAACAACAACAACAACAGAAAGGACTGCATCAAAAAACTCACTGAAACAGTGAACTTCTGCTCAAAGCAGTCAACTTCCACATGGATAATATTGAGAAAGACTGAGAAAGAGATGAAAAGCATGTTTGGCAGAATGCATGAGCTCTGGTGGGGTGGGGTGATAGGGTGCAGGACACAGGTCTAGATTTGATAAAAAAAAAAAAAAGAAAAGAAAGTGTCAGACTCCAAGTTCATGATTGCCTTAAAAGTAGCCTGATTGTCTTTATCCATTGATAATTCCTAATTTGTTGGATTGGGCTTTGTACTCTTAATCAGAAGTTAAGTTTCTTGGGATGAGTGGTCATAAAATTTTTCTGGGTGTTTTGCAATTCTGAAAACATAGCACTCATATGAAATATGTTTTGTCAATTAACCAACTTAAAATAATAAAAAGCCGGGCGTGGTGGTGCATGCCTTTAATCCCTGCACTCAGGAGGCAGAGGCAGGTGGATCTCTGTGAATTCAAGGCTAGCCTGGTCTACATAGCAAGCTCCAGGCCAGCTGGGACTAAAGGGAGACCCTGTCACAAAAAGATCAAAAACAAAAACAAAACAAACAATAAAGGACACCAAGCAAGACTGTGGATGATTCAATATCCTTTTAGCCAGATGTGTATTATGACCCTGACTTTATCGTTATCCCCCTTCATCCCTACCAGTAGGTAGCATTGCATTAACCTTCTATCTGCATGTGTTTTCAAGATAATTCTGTTCTGAATTTATTATAGTTGGGCCCTGAGACAGTTACCAACTATCAACCTATTTTTTTTGGGGGGGGTCTTTTCAAGACATGGTCTCCCAGTAGCCCCAGCTGTCCTGGAACTCACTCTGTAGACCTGGCTGGCCTTGAACTCACAAAGATCCATCTGCCTCTGCCTCCCAAGTGCTAGGATTAAAGGCATGCGCCACAAAACTCGGCTTATCAACCTATTTTTTATTGTTATTAAACTCTTTCATATATTATACATCATTTCTCAATCCCATTTAGACTCATTTCCTTTTCCATGCCCACCCACCACCCTACCCAAGTTTATGCGTTCTACCATACATGTCTTGCATTTTTTTGGGGGTCTTTCCAGAACTTTTTTCAAAGCAGAGGATTATTGTTTTGGGGAGAACTTCACTTTTTTTTTTTTTTGTCTCAGTTCCTTTTTTGTTGTTGTTGTTCCCTCCAACTTGTATTGCTTCAATACATGCATATATACATATACATATATACATATACAAATATATATATATATATATATATATATGTCTCACCTATACTAAAGTTATGTCACCTGAAAACAAACTATGTTATTTCTAAATCATAGTTCAGGATTCACATTGTTCCATTTTGATGTTATATTACTCTCAAATATGCATACATACCCTCCCCCTGTATACCAAAGTTCCAAAGTCTGAAAATAAATGGTAGGTTAATTCTAGAACCTGTTAAGGGATTCACAATATAAGAGCACGGTTGTTTTCAGATAACAAGGAATATAACATTAAATTTGCAGGTAAATGGCTGGAACTAGAAGACATCAGGTTAAGCGAAGTAACACAGTCCCAGACAAACAAGCGACGAATGGTGTCCCTCATCTGTGGATGCTGGTGCCAAGTACCTCGTTGTAAGTCAACCTATTTTTTTTTTTAAGACGCAATCTTGTGATTCTATTAGAGAAAGAAATCCCAGTCTCTTAGCTTGATGTGTTTTCTTCGTTATGGTAAGGCCAAAAGTAAAGAAGTCTGAAATGGTTTTAGGTTTCGGTTTAGATTCCTTTTATTATCTCGCTTGGATTTAAGATCAGCTTCTCCTTCACAATCCTAAATCACTGAGTTAAATTAAACAAGAGATTCCTGAGAAGATGAAACTAAGCATGACTAAAGTCTTGTCTCAGACCACATCAAGCTTGGTTAAGAATTAGCCTCCCCCTCTTTACTGCCAGGAAAGAGGGAAGATTCTTTCAGTATGACCCAGCGTGAACAAGCAGGCCTCATGTTAGTTTGAGGCAATTTAGTTTTGTATTTCCCCCTTTGTAGTTTACAGCAGGTCCTGTTAGGGGGAGTGAAAGGGCTTGCTTTGCCATCTACCTTTACTGCTTCACTGAAGAGTGGAAGCAAAACACATTTCAATCAGAATTATATTTGAGTGAGATGAATGTTTCCTGAGCCAACAGAGAGAGCTCTGGTACATTTAAGGTCAAGGCTGGTGTTTTATGAAAAAAAAAATGAAAGCCTAATCTAGAGGGAAGTGAAATCTTATCCTATCCTAGGTGAACTAGCTCACTGGGTAGTAATAAGGAGATAAGATAGAAATTTCAGAGATTAGCTACACTAGTTAAGAGTCCCAGGCTTGAAGAAGAAAAGGCATTGGTAGAGTCCACAGGGCCTCCAGTGGAACCCGAGCGCCACTCCTTTACATCAGGTACCTTGATTAGTGCTCATGAGATGAGAGGGGGCCCACGTTGATGGATTATCAAAGTCTACCTAATCTGGTTTTCTTACTATTTAATCTTTCATGTTGCTATGGTTAGAAATATGTGCAAACTAAATACTTGTTTCTTCTTTCACTTGACCTTATTCTGATTCATCAAATTGATTCTCTTACACTCTGAACTATGCCAATTATTGTGTCTGTCAAGCCATACATTCATTAGAGTACTGGGGCTAATGGACATGCTCTAAGAGGACATTCATCTTTAGAAATACGGTAAAAGCTAATTCTTTTGGCTCAGCAAAGCTCAGGTTGACATCTTGCCACTCTTAGGCTGCCAGGAATATCTGGTGACTTAATGAAGCAAAGATCTTAAACACACAACTTAGTAGATTATTCAATATCAAGGTTTGCACTGGAGTCTGTTCAAAAGGATTAACACTTTCAGTTCTACAAAAGCCCAGATAGTGAATTAAAGCACACAAGGACAACCAGAATGGACAGTTCATCAGAAGGATTACAAAGTAACTTGTACTTCATGAGCCCATTGATCTGCCTTTTCATATAGTAGTCAAAAAATAATCTTTTATATGCCAGCCATAATGCAGCTGGATTAGTGGAGCCAACAGGCTCTGACTATTTAAATATTAATTGGGACAGCAATGTCTAAATCAGTGGTTCTCAGCCCTGACCGTACATGAGAATCACCAGGGAGTTTTTACATTTTTCCAATACCTAGTTCCTGCATCCAGAGAGACCACTTTAATTGGCCGAAGGTGGAGCCCTGACATCAGAATATTTTAAAAGCTCTTTAGATGATTTGTGTGTATAGTCCACAGTGAGAGCCACTGGTAAATAAATGATAGGCTAGAATGGCACCTAACCCAAGCCTTCTGTTCCTTTAGAGATTCTCAGTGCTTATGTATCTTCTGTTAGAAGTACAGAGTAAGCACACTGTTTCACTCCATACCAGCTCTTCGCCTTCCGCCTGTGATAACATGGGCTTTGTTGATGGAATTACAGCATTTTGGCCATTTTTTAGAAAGGCTTTTTAAATCTACAAACTATGTTTGATAGGAAATTTATGTTTTGGAAAAGTCCTTTTGATTTATTTTTGATTTATTTTTGCTGTGTCATGGTATTTGTTCAGCAGAACAAAAATAGAAAAACATATCCAGATTGGTTGCCAATTCAATAAGCAAACAAGCAAACAAACAAAAATCCTTAATTAATTCTGTTTTGTTTAGTTAGCTAAATTAACCTAAAAATAGACAATCGGTTATGTATCAATTTGTGGAAGAAAAAGAGCCAGAAATTTTCGTGATAGCAATACATAAATGGGACGGCTAGCAAGAGACTCATTTGAACTTCCTCTAGTACTTTGGTCAAACCCCTCAGCTTTGGGAGCTTTCATGTCACGTGGCAAATGATGGAAAAGGGTTAGATGTCAGCGGCTTACCTCATAATACTCTGTCCTATGCTATTTCAGAAAAGAACAATAGGAATCCAATGGAAGGAACCAGTAAGAACTTACACAGAACCCTCTGCCATAGAAGATGAGCCTCTCAGAAAAGGCTTGACTCCTCTTGATTCTGTGAGAGTCTGAATGTGCTCGTGTGAGTGGTGTGAGTTCTTGAAAGGAAGTCTGATGTTGACACCTGTTCTGCTCCACATTTCCACTTCCGGTCAGTGGCTGATTTGGACACCAGGAGAGTGAGCTACACTCATCCTGGCCGAGCTCTTCCCAGGAGTGAGGCGGAAGGCAGAGCTGGTGCGATGCCTCCACAGCCCGGACCTGGGTTCTCTTGTGTCTTCTGGCTTTGATCATTTTCTCACACAGGACTGCTAAAAGTTTCTCCAAACTCCCTGCCAGGTGGAGCCACCGTGAGCAAGAGCTTCCGTGTCTGGAAGAATGATGACTGCCTCTCTCTGCTTTTTCATAAAATAGCATGGAACAGAGCAGAGCCCCAGCCAAGGCCAGAGGGAGAGTGGCAGGCAGGACGCAGCCTTTAAGGGAAACCGGAGCCTGATTTCCTCCACCTCCTAAGCCCTGTCCTAGTTTCGGGGCTTCTGCTTCTTTTCTTTTTCCCTTGTTAGTTCCAGAAAGCCAAGACTTCTACACTGCTATTTCATTTCTCACCATGTTTATTTTTCTAAAAGTTCAGTGGCCCTTCACCTTCCTCTAAGTTCATGTCTCTTTCTAATAATTCTGATAACATTTTCCCCTTCTAATCCGAACCTCTGTGATCCATCTGCCCTTGCAACAACCCTTACACATCTTTCCAGCTTCATTGGTCTAGGAAAAGGATCCCATTCATGACATATTTTTTTCATGACGTATTTTTTTTTAGTCATTGTTTGCTTGTGTTAAAATGCACTTTACAGTTCCATAATAAAAAGAATAATGTGACCTTTTATTATGGTAATATGATTCTTCCAGACTGGTTTTCTAAAAACATACTCTCTTTACCAGGACTAATTGCTAAAGCCAGATCTTAGACCACCGGCAATATCCTTGTCTTGCCTCTTGGTCCGTTTTTTAATTAAATATTTTTTTATTTTATTATTATTATTATTTTTTTATTTATTTCCGTACGTGTATGAATGTATTGTGTGCATGCAAGTCTGTGCACCCGTGACGTGCAATGCCGCGGAGGTCAGAAGAGGGCGTCGGACTCCCCTGGAACTGGAGTTCTCCTGGAATTGGAGTTTCAGACGGCTCTCGGCCGCCATGTGGGTGCTGGGGATCGAACCCGGGTCCTCTGCAAGAGCGGTCGGCGCTCTTAACCGCTAGGCCATCGCTCCAGCCCCTTTATTATTTTTTATGTGTGTTAATGTACTGTCTGCATGTAGGTTGGTGCACCCCTGTCATGCAAGGCCACGGAGGTCAGAAGAGGGTGTCAGATTCCCCTGGAACTGGAGTTAAAGACGGTTCTTAGCCGCCATGTGGGTGCTGGGAATCGAACCCGGGTCCTCTGCAAGAGCAGGCAGTGCTCTTAACCGCTGAGCCATCTCTCCAGCCCTGCCTCTTGTTCCATTTTAAGAGGCCTGTTGGCCTGCTCCATGGCGGTTGGCCTTTCTCTCACCACCTTCCCCCGAATGCACCATTTCCTGGTGCTTTTATGCCATATTTCAAACATGCAGAACACCGTGGAAAATAACAGTATCTGTTCACCAACAAGTTCATTCACATGCTGACATCTTCCCAAATCCTCTTCAATGATCTCAAAGGAAGGAAAGAAAGCCTGCAGAAGCCAGTCTGGCCACTGCTTACTCCTCTCTGTGTGTACATTCAAGCTCCCTGCCCTCCCAAGACAGATAGCATCTTACATTTTTTATTTATCATCTTCATGCATGCATTTTATAATTATCACATATTCCCACAAATAAAAAAATACTCCAATTGAAATGCTCATAATAAAACACTGCCATTTTACTCAAGTGGCATTTTATGAAGCACAATTCTGTAACTGCCTTTTTTTTTTTGCTCAATATTATGATTTTGGGACACATGGCTCAAGTTTATTTATTTCAACTCCTATACCATGTTCTGTTGAATATTCATGCAATGCACTCAGTTAGTTGATGGACATTTAGTTTGTTTCCAATTTTGAGTTGTAATAGACAGTGTTTTAATGAACATTTCTGTGTCTGTCTCCTTGCTCACAGGGTCCTAGTTGCTCCTCTGTCCCCAGTGCATTGTTAGCTATTATAATGGTTCTTCTGGAATTAAAGTTCCTCACCACTTATTGCTAGGGGCCCCAAAGGCAAATTTTTGTCTTTTCATTTCATTTCAGTACATTTTAGACATGTCAATAGTAATGTTCTGACCAGGGCAAATAAAGGGGTTAAGTTACCCAGTTAGAATATAAACAACCTCTACTGGGCCTCTGATTCATTGGGTCCTTTTTCTGTAAAACTGTATTCCCCTTCAGTGGATAATTCTGATACATTATATCCCTAGGGTTCCTTCTAATTTACCTTTCCCTCAGAGTGCAGAGAAAACTGTATTCTACAGCTCTCCATGAACAGAGGCTTTTTTTGTGGAATTTTTGAGATCTAGACATTGCAAGCCTCCTGGAGTAGTCAGGCTTTGTTTGAGATCATCTTTCCCACTTTCTGTAAGATAGGTGCCTCTTTCTCCCAATGAACTTAGACTCCTCGCCATCTATTTCTGATTATGGAACTCAGAATGGGGCTGCATCTTATACCATCTCAGCCCTGTGCTCATTTCTCTATGTGATAACAAAGGAAGCATTTCTGTAAAAAGCATCAAATAGAGCTTTGTAACAATTGAGTAAAATTCTAGGAAATAGAGTTTTGTATTTTTCAAGCAAAATCAGGGAATGTTTGGGAGAATCATGGCAGCGCTTGCTTGTTAGGAATATAATATTTTGATTAATTCTTTGAGAATGTCATAATGCACACAATGTATTTTGATTATATTTACCTGTCACTCATCCTCCTCCATCCTCCCAGATCCAATGCCCACCTTCCCACCCCCACCCAACTTTGTGTCCTCTTCTTTCATAAGCCACAGAATCTAGTTTGTGCCTCCCATATGCTCCTGGGTGTGAGGCCACTCATCAGACTCCCTACGAGGGGCCACACCCTTAAAGAAAATGGAGTCTCCCTCTCCCAGAAAACATCAACTGTCAATAGCTCCTCAGGTAGGAACAGAGGGTTCCGCCCCATGCTGGATTCTGACTGGCTTGATTTTGTGCAGGTGTTGTGCAGGCAAACACAGCTGCTGTCAGTTCATGAGTGCAATAGTTCCACCATGTTCAGAAGACACTGTTTTGCTTCAGTCGTCCCTGACCTCTGCCTCTTACAGCCTTCCTACCTCTTCTTCTACAATGATCCCCGAGCCACTAAAGTTGTTTGAAAAAGCCATATTTAAACTTAATATTTTATATGCTTCATATATATGTATATATTCATATAAAAGAGTTTAGTTGGCCTTTTCCTACACACAGGATAATAAGATTCTCAGAAATAATAGATTACCAAATAAAAACCCAGGGCCAGGTGTGAGATACCTCATTGTAATTTCTTGGTCAAGAGTATCATGGAGACACTTACCCCCCCCCCAAAAAAAAAAATAAAAACAGCACAGGCTATTGTCATTGCTCTTGGCTGCCTTCTAGAACTTAATGGTAAGAACCTATTGCCGGAGACACCACACAGTTTAGTCATAAGACGTGGAGAAATCAAGCTGGTACTGACCAGCATGATTTCTCCCACTGGTTAGCTTTCATGGTTCTGGAAGGTGCTATGTCAGCTGATAAGGGAAAACATTCATTAACAGTCTTATCTAGCTGTGAACCCCACAAGCTACAATAATGACTGGAGTGGCAAAATATGCCCCTGGGTGCAGAAGTGGAACAGCTGTTTCAGGCATAACCAACTATTTTCTGATTGGATTTAAGGCCTGCTCCACGAGAGGAGGTACTCTATCTGGTACTGTAAATCTGGTCAAGAACCCATGGCTGGGGACCTTATAGGCCCCAGGAGTTTTCTTTTGCTAAAAGAACATAGTATGAAACTGCCCTCTGAATTCATATCTCTGTATCCACAGATTAGCTACCTCTCAGACCACACCAAAGTTTTCTTGTGCAGAGAATTGTGGCCAATGTAGAACCTCATGTTAAAGAGTGGAGAATAAATGTCTGTTGGGTGCTCAGCTCTTACTTTTTAAGACTGCTTCCATCTCCATCCTCCTAAATTGGCCTTTCATATCTTGGCAGATGTAGATCCAACTTTGCTATTTCTTGCAACCTGTGTTCTTTCAGGCTTGGGGAAAGGTTTATATAATGCTGCTTTCCTTGTACTCCAAGGAATACTGTTCAAGAGGTGTAGACTAAGCCAGGGTGCAGACTACCACTCAGACACTCATCTTGTTGTTTTGCTTGAGATGACCTTGTGCCTGCTTGTGCCTGACCTTGTGATGTCCTGTGAGTACAAGCTGCTTTCCTACATGGAGGCCTGTCTTTGTGTAGTTGAGTAACCAAATTTCTATACCTATCATATAGTCGACCGACCAGTAATTTCAATGTGTGCCACATTAGTTCCATTAGAGAAAACAGAGCAAGGGCCAACATTAGCAAGCAAAGAAGATCAATTCCTTGGATCAATACACTGATTGAACAAGACTCATGGCAACCTCAACTTTCAATAAACTGTATAACATTTGAAAAAAGGAAACTGAAAGGTGATGCTTCCTTCTTCATGTCAGTGGCATTTATTATGTGAACTTTCACTAGCTAATGCCAGCTCCAACTTTCTACTCCTTTGGAGTTCTGATAACAAGTATAGATATTACCTGGACACCAAGATTTGAATTCATTACAGAAGTAAAGATGAGTATGCTTCTCACTGTCAAATATTCTTTGATGAAAGAAGAATTACCTTCTGAATTCCCAATGTTATGTCTTATTGCTGATACCATCAGTATTAGAAAAAGTTTTACACTTCTCATTGAAAGAAGAAACCTCCAAACAGAAGAATAAAAGAATCATGAGTTAAAGTCAGGACAGTTTTAGTTCCCAAAGGTTTTGGGTCAACTTAAACTGTTGGCTTATGTTACTTCTAAACCACATATAAGGATCTAATACAGTATATGAAAACAAAGAGGCTGTCTACATTAGTCAAAGGAAAGAGATATGATAGAGATATGACCTTATTTCTTGCCTTAAGCTCTGCAGCTTGCTGTGCTGGCTGGCACACTCATGTGTGAGCATGTGTTGTATTCACTCTCCATGAAGCAATTTATTTAAATCCAGGACAATCTGCCACTGATTCTTTCTAAAGTGATCTATCAGTTCAGACTACAGGGTGACATGGTAACATCTGAATTCTATGTGGGACTTTGTATTTCCTTGTTCCTTTTCTGATATGTTGGTAATTCAATGGTAATTGATTAGGATATAAGTGATCCAGCCAGTTTGCTTTCTCTTTTTTTTCCCAAAGGGCTCACATGCATCATATAATGTAAAATGCAGCCAGTCCATCTTCAAGCACATTCATAGTCTTAACATTTCCAACATTAAGAAAAAGTCCAAAATCTTATGAGAGGCTTCATGGAGTTTTAAAATGGAAGTTGTAGGCATTAAATACATGAGACAGAATAAACACTCTCCTTCCAAAAGGGAGGGAGAAGGACAGAGAAAGAAAGTGTATCATCAAAGAAAGAGCAAAAGTTATCAGGGAATGCATTAAATCCTTTCATGGCTGGCATCTGGGGCACATGGTATTACAAGTTCCAAAGGTCCCTATGGCCTTGCCAGCTGCAGCCTGCATAGGCTGGTTTTCCTTGCTGCTTGAAGTTCTTCGTGGTAGACCTTCCATGTTCCTGGCATCTTTAACTTCCTTCGGTCCCCTCTTTGTCTGAGGATACACTCTCACTACCTCGCCTATTACTCTCATAGAGGCTGCTTATAGAAATTGACACACACTGCCTGGTCTCGTAAGTTTTCTTTAGCCATCTTGTTGGAAGCCTCTATAACCACATAGCTCTTTCATTTTGTATGCTTGCAAAACCAGCCTCAAACAGACAGGATCATTGTTCTACTTCCTGCTCTAGCAGTAGTTCGGCCCTTTTGGACCAGGACTACACCAGCCCAGTTCCTGGGCTCAACTGGTACTCCTTATAAATATCCAATGGGCTCATCTTCAGGCCAGGAAACAGGAGGGACACATGGCGCTGGCCTCCTAAGCGCACACTTTTCATTTTATAGTAAGTCTGTGGATGTTTGAAAAAAAAGTATACATGTAAACCATACCAGTGCATATCTCCAAGTAGAACAATCCAGGAATATAAAGAATTATTCATTGATCAATATGTAGAAGTCCCCTGATTATTGCTACAGATAACTGAACTTGAAGTGTCTCACAAATAAGAGTATCAAGGCATTGCTGGCTGTGTAAGCGGCTGGGACCCGGTCAGACTGGGGTGTCCCACCGTTTTCGTCTCCTCCAACTACCACCCCATCTCCTCAGTCCATCAGCTTTTCATGTTTATCACACCCCTTAATACATCCAAGTTATTTCCATTGTCATACATAAAGTGGTGTGGAGCCTCTTCTAGACAGGAATTCTTAGATCTTGCTAAACTTTAAGATCACCCGGGGAATTTTAAATAAACCATTTCTAGGTCCACAAAACATAAATGATCATTTCTGTGTAAAGCTTGAGTACTGAGATTACGAAAATGCTTTTCATTTGACTGAAATGTGCAGATGGGCCTGGATATCATTATTCTGTTGTGATATTCAGAGTGGAAGAAAATGACCTTGTGTAGAAGTGAGCAAGTCAGATACCTGGGAAGCAGGTGGGCTAGGGTTTCCGTTTTTTGATTGAGGTTAAAGGATGAGGAGCTGGGCCGGGACAGAACAATGCCCAGCAAATACTCTTTTTGAAGGGTTTAACTTCCCATTTCACCTCTAGCAGTTGTGAGTAGTTACTTTTATTGTCCTGCTTGACACCTCTACCTCCCGCATTGCAGTTCTTTGTAACTCCTGAGGGGAAGGGCTGGCACAGAGATGTGCTGCTTGCTCTATCCTGCTCTGTTGCCTTCAGAGAAGAAAAAGACTCACAAGGAAACTCTTAGGCCCAGGAATTTCCACTGGAAGTTGGCATTGAGGCAAGCTATGATCTGGGGTAAAGCTGCTGGGCAAAGGAAGTGTACTTGCTAATATACTACTCAAAATATTGGTAAGTGAAACTTAGAGGTTTTGAAAAGCATAAATGATACAGAAGAGAATCAGAGGCATCAGCATAAACTGAATTATTTCCATATGAAATTCTGTAATGAAAATCAGTCAACTCAAACCTTGTAGAAATCCTCAAAGTGTTGGAAGACATTTCATCTTATATGAATTGTCATAAACTATAGAAGTAGCTGCTATTTAAAATGGAAATATTTTGATAAGTAGATACATTAATAACTAGAGAATTTAGTTATTGGCATATCTTTTTGTGTGTGTGTGAATTGATTAGAATGCTAAAATATGGGGCTGGAGAGATAGTAGCATAGTTTTTAAGAGCAATCGCTGCTCTTACAGAGGACCCAGGTTTGATTCCCAGTATCCACATGGTGGCTAACAGCTGTCCATAACTCCAATTCCAGGGAGTTCCAGGGGGAGTTTAACACCCTCTTTTGACCTCTGTGGTCCCTGAATGGCACAGTTGCACTTACATGCAGGCAGAACATTCTATGCACATAAAAATAATAAATAAAATATCAAAAAAGAATGGTTGTGTACTATATATAATATATTATACTATATATATATATATATATATATATATGCAAGAGACAAGCCCCATTTTCCAGAGAATTGGACTAAGTTTTATTATAAAAGAGCAAATTTCATATGTGTTTGGAGTACATACAATGTATGGTTGCATGTTCCTTGAAAACCTGAAGACTATGGAAGATTGAAGCCTATGTCTGACATTTGAGATATACAGTGGAAACAGGTCATATCCAGTAAAGGGTGTCAGATAAGAAATGGAAAGTACAGCTAATATAGATAATTGCCAGAGAAATATCCTAATGAAACTTTTCATAAACACACGTAATATCTTTTCCTCTCTTATGGAGCGAATAAATCCATAACTGCAGAGCTTCAAGTGCCAGTATATATGAGAAAATTGTCACTTCCAGATCCAGGATGGTATTTGGCACATGGGATGACATATGTTATCCTCACTGCAAGCAGTTTCTTATGCATATGGTCCCTCCAGCTCGAGGAGCCTATCCACAGTCTATTTTATCAATAGTGAAGACACCCAGACTGAAAATAATCTTGCATTAAATAAAATCAACTTTCATTTGACCCAGCAAGCATTATCTCTTTTATTGTTGTATTGTTTTTCTTAGGTTAAATTGCAAAAAATGGTGCATGTTCCATAACTATATGCTAAACGTTATTTATAATTAAAATTTAAGATGAAATATAAGGATTTTCTGTAGATTCAGACTGCCATATATCTGGTTAATCTTAAAAATCTTTCTTTTATAGAAAAATTGAAGATGGTTTATAATTTTGGATTTGTAGTACTGAGAGTTTTATTACTCATGATCTAAAGATGTAACTTTCGAACAGGAGTCTCTGTGTAAATTCCTTGATTATGTTTGACCATTCCAATAAAGTGAAATTATGTTAAGTAACTAATATGTAAATGGAATATGTTAAGTAAAGCCAAGTTCATTCTCTTTTTAATAGGTTTTCAAATGAAAAGAGTGTGGAACATCATTTGTGAGTTCTATTTTGATTGTTTGCTTTTTTAAAAAATGCAGAAAGTAATTTTAGAAACTAAATAGACCATGGTTTAAATGCTTTTTAAAATATTATTAGAAAAGTGATTTCTAAAAAACTATGTTTTGGTCAATGTGGCAAGCAAATTTCTATAGACATTAATTAAAAAACTCTCAGCTAATCTTCAACTACTATTTTTTAGTCTTGGAAAGGACCAAGAAATTATTTTGAATATTAAACAATTGGAAGTTGGAGATATTCAAGAGTTTAGAAAATGAGAACTAAAATTTTAGTTGAAGGAATTCTTCCTAGTACTGTTGAGGAAATCTTCATTGTAAGATTTTCTGGAAGTTTTGAGTAGTTTTGTCAGTACTCAATAGATTTAGAGGCAGAGAGTCTGGACACTGGTGAATTTCAGTTAAGCTATGGAGCCATGCTTTGAGTCAGGTCCCGTATTTGGTGGGTAGCCATCACAAGCAAAGTGTTTAGCTGCATCACTTTCACATCGTTTTTGTCTGGGCTGTAATAAGAGTCATATGAACCTATCTCAGATATTCTGGCTCTCCTGCTTTGGAATATGTGGTAAAATTACCTCACCTACTTTACAATTGGACAGGACAATGAGACTTGCTTTGAATGGTGGAATAATTGGAGCTGATGAATTTCTCTGAGTGGAAGCTTTAAAAACAGTATGTCTTTTGCTAGGTTGTATGTTCCTCTTCACATATGGTTGATTTTCCATGGCAAAGCCTTGGCTGGCTTGGTTCCCAAAAAGGGAGCATGTGGAAACCTCAGGTGGTCCACTGGATATAGGATAGAAACAATATTGTTAAAACTCATTAGGAGACTGACTGACCTACGTGTGGATCTATAATCTCTGTACTTGGGAGTCTCAGGTAGGAAGATTGCTGCAAGTTTGTGGCCAGCCTGAGTTATATATCAGGATTTTGCCTAACTCCTCCTGCCCAGTCTAACAAACTAAAATTTGGGAGATTATTTATTATTGCTATATAATGTCTATCCTGACTTTAACAAGAGAAGCAATAGTAGATTAGAATTTGTTGCAGAAAATAAAATTATACAAAAGGAGTGTATCACGAACTATTTGCTGAACAGATATCCGTTAAATCATTGGCCATAAAGAAATGCAGTACTGAGAAAATAGATCAATTAAATTACACTGTATAAATTTTATTTTATTTCGAATTTATCCATAATTCTCTATCATTTTGTTTTATTAGATGGGGTCAGAAAAAATTTTCTGTATATGTATAGATAGTGAATATTTTAGGGTTTGTAGGCCATTTTAGCTATTTAAGTACACCTTGGTAGCCCCAAATTATCAACAGATAATCTGCAAACAAAGAGGCATGGCTTTATTCCAATGAAACTTTGTCATAAAACCTGTAGTGAGTTGATTTAGACTGGTGATCATAGTTTGCCAGTTTCTGTTATTAGTGTATTCATAAGACCTAATACTATTAACTTATTAACATTGGCATCTGCCATAATTGCTTCTGCTGTCAACCTGACACAATCCAGACTCGGGTGGGAAGCTGGAACCTCAATTGAGGAATTTTCCAGATCAGATTCACATGGGGCCACGTCTGTGAGGCATTTTCTTAATTGGTAATTGGTGTAGGAGGGCCCAGCCTACTGTGGGCAGTGCTATACCCAGGCACGTGGGTCTGGGTTGTACAGGAAAAGCATCAGAGAAAGCAAGCCAGCAAGCAGTGTTCCTCCGAGGTCCCTACATCAGGTCCTGCCCCCAGGCTCCTCCCTTGAGCTCCTGACCTGGCTTCTCTTGATAAATGACTTTAAGCTTTAAGCCAGAAAACCCTTTGCTTTGGGTCAGTATTTTATCATAGCAATAAAAACCTAACTAGGGCAGCATATTTTACATTTCCCTATATAGCTCAAAGACATGTAATTGTCACCAATGGGAAAAATTATATTTACTATATAATCTGAAAGATATGCATGCAGTTTCCCATTTACTCATTTGTTTTTGAAATAATTTAAATCTTTTTATTAACAGACAAGGCCATTGAAGCACACTGAAGCAGGAGGATTTTTTGAAGAGATGGAGACAGTTTGCAGAAGAGCTGGGCCTACAACCTTGGTCACCCAGCACCCACATAGTCTCACTTAACTTTTATCATAGACTGACTTCCAAATGAATAGAACAAATTCAGATGGATTAGACCAAGAATTAAATAGGTTTAAAATTTAAAGACTTTTTTGGACCTTATCCTAGACTTCATGTAAAGACTGTGCAAAATGATTCTAGTTAATATTGAAAAGGAAATGTGTTAAAATGAATGTATGTGAATATGCACACAATCTATTGCGTTTCAGTTTCAGTTTTTTTTTTTTTTTCATGGTAGGAGGGAAGGGAAGATGTAGAGTTCTGCTATTAACCTAATTTATGATGTTTACTTAATCCTACCTATCTGACTAATGCTCCTTTTGTTCTCTTTATTATTCTGTTTCTATCTTCTACCTCTGTCCCCCCAAGAGCTGCACACATGAGCTGATTAATATGCAGTCTTCTTCGCTGCTGTGATCAGTGGAAGGAATCTCTCAAAGCACACACACTGATATCTAAATCAACATAATATATCTAAATCACCTTTGCTAATCTTCTAGAATTTTCTTAGTGTTTTCTGAGCTTATATCTCCACTCTAACAGTATGTTTAGAAAAAGAAGCATTCAGGACCTAAAGATACGGAAACTCAATTCTGTAAAAAAGATGAGGTTTTACTTTTACAGCTTGAGATGTTCCATCAAAGTCGATTTTTTCCTTAAAGTTTTTCTTTCCTGTTAAAGCATGTTTGGTTTAGTATGAAGAAATTTTTTCCCATATACAAAAACAACTAGATGTCTCTTCTCTTTATGTTTTTTACTGTGTTTCGCTATATCCAAATAACACAGAAGGAGAAGAGAAAAACACATTGGGCCAGAAGGAAGAGCATGTTTTGGGAAATCTGTGTGTATTATTTTGCAGCTTAGAACATCATGGGGCTCTTTTTCATGAAGAGCAGTGTTACAGCAGGAATGTCTGTGTCACCCCTCCCACAGTGACATACTGAAGCCTGAAGCTCTAGTTTGATGGTGTTATAGGCCAGTATTCCTGAAGTGTTTGGGTCTTGAGAGTGGAGCCTTCACAAAAAGGATTAGTGCCTTTATAAAAAGGTCCACTGTGGCCTTTCTACCAGGCGAAGATACAGTGGGAAATTGGCAGTTGTCAACTCAGGAGAAGGCTTAACCAAAACCTAACCATGCTGACACCTCGACTTCAGATTTCCAACCTGAGAAGTAAAACCCTGTGAATTCATTAGCCAATTTTTGGTAGTTGTTGGCTGCATCCTGACATATACATAATACCTGGGGTGTCTATGATGGTTAAATTTGGATTTCTTATGTTGTATATGAGTTTTCTGTGCATCTATTTAAGATTTAATCTGCCTGCTGTGGTGGCCTGAGTAATTGCCTCTCATAGATTCCCAGATTCTTATCCCTATATCCTACTGATACGTTATTTTCTGTGGCAAAAGAGACCTTGGGGATGTGGTTAAGGATTGTAGGATGGAAAGATTCTCTTGGACTGTTCATATGGGCATGATGTAATCTTAAGTGTCCATATAAATAGAAGGCTGATGAATTAGAGTCAAAGAGATAAAGGAGATGTGACTATGGAGTCAGAGGTGGGAGTCCACTGAAGACAGCAAGGGCCACAGTGAACCAAGGAAAGCAGGTAGTGCCTAGAAGCTCGAAGGTCAAAGAATCAATTCTTCCCTGAAGCATAGGAAGGGGCACAGGGAAGCTCTTTCATTTAAGTCTTCTGAGTCACAGAACTGGAAGACAATGTATTTGTCTTTGAAGTTACTTAGGCTGTGGTGTTTGTTATAGTGAGACACTATTAGAATTAGCTCCCTGAATTCTCAAAGGAGTCTTGGCAAGTTTTAATTTTTAACAAAAACCCACAGAATGATAACAGGGCTTTCAATTCCAAATACCAGCACCGAGCCTTAATGAAACACCAAGGTGCTTTGGATCATTTGCAGCTCCCCCTTTAGGATAATTGCGAGTGCTTAGGAACAGTGCTGACTCTAGGCTTGCCTTCTGTTGGTTACATTTGCTCTGTGGTTTACTTTAGTCCTCTTGTATTTTCTTCTTGCTTTCTATGAAATTTAACGCTGGAGGCAGGTAGGAAGCTGCCCTACACCAGTGAGGGCAGCTGGAGCTCGGAGAGAAGGAAAGAGTGGGTGTGTGGACTCACTTCCAATTAGGCACAGAAAGTGTTCCTATTTTTTCCAGGGCCATCACCTGCATGGCTTGAGGTGGGGCCATGGGCTGAAACACAGCAAGGGAAACAAAACTCTCCTATTACAGGTTAATTGGAAGCAAGGGTAGGAAAGAAGTTTCTCTGGCCTTTCTCTCTACTCAAGTGGACTGGGAACTTCAGTTGTTAAAGACAGGAGAAAAACCACTTTACAATGTAACACTTTTTAAAGATGTGGCCAGGGCCAATATACAAAGGATTTTGAAGATATTATAATCCTGAATTTTCTGCAGGTTTTAATAATAAAAAATGATCACTGGGCAGGGCACACGCCATTCCCGCTGCTGCTGCGCACAGTAGTTAGCCTGCAACTCCTGTGGTTCTGGCGCACGTTTTCGTAGCCAGTGTCATTTTTCATAAAGCCTAGAATGAATAGCAAACTGCTGCTAAGTTTGTGATGTAGATTCTTTTTTTTTTTTTTTAAATTTTCTATGTGTATGAATGTACTGTCTGCATGTAGGTTTGTGCACCTGTGTCGTGCAATGCCTTAGAGGTCAGAAGAGGGTGTCGGATTCCCCTGGAACTGGAGTTCTCCTGGAATTGGAGTTACAGGTGGTTCTCAGCTGCCATGTGGGTGCTGGGGATCGAACCCGGGTCTTCTGCAAGAGCAGTCGGCGCTCTTAACCACTAGGCCATCTCTCCAGCCCCATGATGTAGATTCTAATAACTGTTCTCCGTATGGCTTTCCCTTCTATTGTCCACTGGGGATGGTTTTTCTTCCTTTTCTTGTCTGATTTTAGAAAAACATCTACTTTGGAAAGTGATTTTATGACTTATTATTCATTCAGAAAGTAATTTACCTTCACATTGATGCTGAATTAAAAAAGCACATGTAATTACGTATACACTGATGTGTCTCAGGAAGGAGACTATGAAGAACAGCTCCTGGTACTTGTGAGACTGTTGGCTTTACAGAGCAGGAGAGGAATCTAGTATCACCCTCAAGCAACTTCAAACCTTACCAGGGAGGCAAGATGTCAATGCTTGGAAAAGTTAGTTCATAAAGCAAGAAGTGGCTTTAGACTTACTGAACAATGAAAAGGTAACGGAGGCAGAGAGGAGAGGTTGCATCAAATCCTCCCAGGTGGTGGGACAGAGTCAGAACCTGGGGGACAACTGAGGAAAGTGAATTAAGGGAAAGGAGATGGAGGAGGGCTCCAGATGAGGAGATGTTAGCCACAGCAATTATGAGCACATCATGTTTCGAAGGCTGGGGAGAGTCCTGAGGTAAGCTACCAGGTCCCAGCAGCTGTAACATAACGAGGGCAGCCTCCTTCAGTGTTTTTCTTTTTCTCTGGAATTCTAAAGAGGAACATATTCTGTTCCCAGGTGGGACCCAGCTTTTCCTCGGCAGCACCAGTCTCAGCTGGGGAAGCACGTTCCGGCAGTAAGAGCAGACTCTTCTCCAACAGGCACAGACTTATCTTGGAGGCGAGGCATCCTGTCACTTCTCACTTAGCATTTGCTCCAAATAGACAAGGAAAAAAAAAGTGGTAGCAATTGGGAATTTTGCAGTATCAACAAAACCTGTGTTAGAGCTGGTCCCTAAGCATATAGTTTTCCTGTTGAAACCTGGTATCTCGAGTTCCCCATCTTTCAGAATAATCTGCCAGTAAGGTACAATTTTGAAAAGAACAAGATTTGGTTTTGTCTTTAATTTATTTCTAAATCGTTTGGAGCTAAGTGCTATGAGAAATAAAATATTCTACTAATCACAGTCTCTACCCTGAAATTTCAAAAACTTATTCTTTGGCTCACGTCGTAGCTTGAGAGTATCACCAGCTCTGGTATCCGCCCTTTGCAAGTACAAACAAAGTGGGTTCCATCAGATTCTGTTTTGAGGCTTGGCTTCCTAATTATCGTATAGGACTCAGAAACCTTTTAGAAGAACAACCTAATTTTGGAAATTAACTTCTTTCCAAGAGTGAAAAACGTGCCACACAGCTGAGCGCTGTTGTGACTGCAGAGGGTGTGCAGGCTGCACAGGGGGCCAGCAGCCATGACACCTTCTGTACTTGTTTTTAATATGCACACTCACAGAAAACACCCAAACCTGCCTTCTTCCAGCTCTCAGTACTGGTTTGGCTTCAGCCTTCCCAACCAAATCCTGTACTTACTATGGTAAAAAGCCAACCTTGTTAATCAAATGAAACCCTTCATTCTGTTCTTAGATTTCCCCCCAGTTCTTATTTGGGTAACATTTTTTAGAGCCAGATACACCATCCCTTGTTGTCTGTGCATAACACCTACATAATGACTCCAGAATGTATCTACTCTTCTTTGATCCTGGGAAATCCAGCTCCATGTTTCCAAAAACACATTGGAAAGAAGCATCTAATTCAGTGACTCGGAAGCAAACCTATTTATTTTTCTCCTGACATTCCTGACATTTCCTGTAGCTATCCGCCCCCCACTTTCCTATTGTTCATGACCGCACCCTGCAGTCCCGCCCCTTCTCTCCTGTCTCGATGCTCCCTAGCCTCTCCATTCCCAAGGGCCTCTGTTCCTTTGACTCACCCAATGCCTTATTTGGTTAATACCACAGGTACCATATCCATTCTGACCTCAGTATAGTCACTGTACTGCCCTGAGAAAACACTGTCCCCACACAGGGTACAGTCTACTACAGCTTACTTTCAAAACCCTTTAGCAAAAATAGCAAAAATTCTTGGCACGATATATCCCCCTTCATAATCCGACATTAACTAACTTTATTTGATTAGTTTTCTACCCAGCATCAACATACAAAGGCTCTAGGTTCAGAGACCATATTAGCTTTTCTGAAATATAATGTTCTCTGTTAATACCTTTTGCTTTTCTTAATATTTTAATTTGGAATTCCTTTCCACTGCTCTTTACATGTCAAAATATCATCCGTCTTTTGAGATCACTCAAATGCTACTATATCATAACTCATTTTCAGTTACTCATTTCTGATTTTGGCCCTTCCAACTCTCGTTATTCTAACACACACCTTTCCTCTGTCTCTCCCTCCCCTCCCCTTTCCTGATCTTCCCTTCTCTTCTCTTATCCTAATGTCTTCTTTTCCTGACACCACATATAAAAATCTACCATTTAGCATAATTTAATAGAAGAAAGTTTAGAACTCTCAGCACATCTTCAGGTGCGAGTCTTGAATTTTTCCATATGTTGTGTGACTTTTCCTGAAGCTATGTGAATAAACATCTGTTCTGCAAAGCTAGGACACCTATGACAGACCACGGAAACCATTCCACCCAGTCTAGTTTATGAAGCCAGGAAGTTATGGGAGTGGGGGAGGGTGACTGAAAGGAAGCTGCATCACCATAAAGCCCTCCCCATCGTGGCTGCTGCCTTACGAAAGGGGCATCTGTGGTTTTCTGCAGGGTGTGTAGGCAGCTGGGTAGAACTGAGTCCCCCTTGGCACCTTGCACGGTGCCTCCCAGCATGATGAAAGCCAGTCATCAGGGAGGGAGCTTCCAGCTCATTCCCAGCCCAGTTTCTCCATGTCCCACAGCTGAAGCATGGGATGTCTTCAGCATGGGGACTTAGTTCTGGCCTGCAAACAAGAGCAATAGCAACAGCCTTTCTGGTTTGTAGAGTTTCAAACACACAGCTCCTTGGCTAACAACTTGTACTGAGATTTTCATTCAAGACGTAATGGCTTCTCTTTCTGACTCACACAGTGTGCCTTCATTTAAATTCCCTAACCACCGTCTTTATTGCCTTTTCAGATGTTTTTGCAAATCTGTAATGCACACTGGTTTAGCATTTTACAAAGAAACTTTTTAAAGAAAGGACTGTTGGAATCTCTGAGGGCCCACCATTTACCAAGTGCCCTATTTAGACCTCTATAATCCACAGACATTTTCCACAAGCCTCCTCTGGGGTACTGCTACTATTGCCGCAGGGTCACATTTCCTCACCTCTGACAGTGTCTGTTTGGGCAGCTTCACAGCTTGGTTGGGCTCAGGCCCACTGGGAAACAAGGTCACACCCTAGTGCTGTTTGCCGCTGGAGCTGACTCCTTGGTTCTGACAGGCCTTAGGCCGTCACTGTAGCCTTGGTTCTGACGGGCCTTAGGCCATCACTGTAGCCTTGGTTCTGACGGGCCTTAGGCCATCACTGTAGCCCTTGGTTCTGACGTGCCTTAGGCCATCACTGTAGCCTTGGTTCTGACGTGCCTTAGGCCATCACTGTAGCCTTGGTTCTGACGTGCCTTAGGCCATCACTGTAGCCTTGGTTCTGAGGGGCCTTAGGCCATCACTGTAGCCTTGGTTCTGACCTGCCTTAGGCCGTCACTGTATCCTTGGTTCTGACCTGCCTTAGGCCGTCACTGTAGCCTTGGTTCTGACATGCCTTAGGCCATCACTGTAGCCTTGGTTCTGACATGCCTTAGGCAGTCACTGTAGCCCTTGCCTTTCCATTGGCCTCACTGGCTGCCGAAAGGGCCCTGGGCTCGATGAATAGCTTCTACCCCAAGGTCTACTTTACATCATCTATCTGGGGGCATAATTATCTACCTTTAGGAGAATCTTAATCATTTCTTCTATGAACTCAGGCTTTAAAGCCATGCAGAAAATCCCCAGCACAGTGTTTCGCTTTTTGTTAATATTTATCTCTAGGAACTTGGGCTGAATAAAAATCTTGCTACATTTGCTTGTGGATGACCTGGACAGCCTCCTTAATCAGCTTTGCTTTTCTCTTATCTGCTCTTGATTACTCTTGTACTTTATGAACCCTATTTACATACTGACTCAAGTCACTAAGATTTGTCAGAGCTTCCTCTAATGAAGATCACATCCCACCATGGTTCTCAGCAAAGCGACTGAAGCCCCAAACCAGCCCCTAAGTCTCTACTGAATGAATAGAGCCAAATGCTGTGAGCTAGTCCTAGATGGCCTAGTGAGTGGGCATCAACATACCCCTCTCAGCCCCACTTTCCCCAGTAATGCCTGTCCTTCCTGACAGTCTTCCAGTTCCTGATTTTCATGGGGACCTCAGCTGGCAACAGCTGAGTTCCCTAATGGCTCCTCTGAGTGGTCCTTCAGGAAATGATCTTTCTCCTCAGTTATGCAGACTTGTCTCAAGGTGGGATGGGCAATTATTTTACTCAGTTTATCTGCTTCCATGGCACTGAGACTGATCCATCCCATCCCCATGCTCTGCAGCCTGACAAGCTAAACTGGGAGATGTTCTTGCTTAAAAATCTTTCTCAACTCAAGTTGTTTAGAAGGAGACTACTCTCTATCATGGTTTCCCACCCCAGGCCATTATTATTCAGGCCAACTGAATAAGTATATATTAAGGTAAGCTAGCTGCACACTGAATCATGGATTTTCTATTCCTCTCTATGGTGTATCTTCTGTGGGGTATCTTTTATCCCTTTTACCTGGTATTCTCCCTCTTCAAGAGCTGATTCTTCTCATTGATTCCAAGCTTTTGGCTCACAGCAGGGCTCCTTAACACAGATCTAATTTGGACATTCTTTCCTTTTTGGGAGCCCAGTCAAAAGAACCAGCATGCCAAAGTGTCCATCTCAGTCTCTCTTTTATCCAGTTTCCTTGCCAAAACAGAAGTTAACATGGAGGACTCTAGCTGCATGGCATCTGAGCCCCAGATCACCCATAGCAAAGGCCGCAGGATTGATAGCACAGTCTGCTTATAGTCTTGTCCCATGTGGACTGCTTTTAGGGAACTGCAATATATTATCTAACCTATCAGCTGTTTGGAGGTATCTCCATACACATTAGGTAGAACTCATTCATCAAAGAGACGTGCCACCTCTTACCACATAGAGGATGACGGGAACTAAGGGCCCCCCCCCCAGATTTGCTCTAATCTCAGATGGCTTGGTTTTCAACACATGTTCTATCACCCATCTCAGGGATTGGTCAACCATTACCACAGCAACAAGGCACACCACCTCATGCCACAGGAGGAAAGGCAGACATGTTAGGATTGCCCTTATGGGTACTCCACCATCACACAGATCAGCCTCAGTTGCATGACAACACCCACTGTAGGGACCGTGAAACCATTTCTCCCCATGGAGGTTTGAATGAGAATGTCCCCAATGAGAGGCTCCAAGTTCTTGGATGTTTTGGCCCCAGATCATGATGCTGTTTTGAGAGTCCTTAGGAGGTGTGGTCATGCTAGAGGAAGTACGTCATTGGGGGTGGCTTAGAGAGTTTGTAAGCCTTGTCAGCCTTGCTCAGCTTTCTGCTCTGGCCCCCTCTGCACATCCCTGTCATTATCAGCCTTTATCCCTGGTACTGTAAGCTCAAATAAACACTTCCTTTTATAAGTTGCCTTAGTCATGGTGTTTTATCAGGGCAACAGAAAAGTAAGTAATAACCTTCTCCAGGTTGTTTGGTTCTTTCAGTCCCTGTTTGGGCACCAGTTGTGTTGGGTGACCTTTCTTCGGATGCCATGGAAAAGAGTGTGAGCACTCTAGATGGAGTACCACCAGCAGACCAGGAGCAAGGATGACTCAAAGATAGCTGTGTTGCCCAAAAGGCAGTCTCAGAGTCTCTTCTCCTTAGCAATTACTGTTGTGTAAATAACACGGGGGAGGGGCTTTCTGAACCTTGTAAGTTTCAGGAGCTTTCCGATACTTCTAAGTTTGTTTACATCCTGAGCCTTGTACCATTTACCTCCATCTTCTTGGGTGGAATCTTTCAGTCTGGAGGAAGTAGCTATACACCTTTTCTGTGATTTGAGATAACACATTTAATTCTGTCTCCACCATTAAGAAGTGCATACTGTTCTTTATTTTCAAGAGAGAAGGTATGTAGCAATCTCAAGTTACAGAGGGCTACAAAGGTGATTTTCAGTAGTTGAGTAGCCAGAAGATGGTCAGGGTGCTAAGCTCTCCCTGAAACTTATGGGCCAGAACCTCTGAAATCACAACTCTAATAGCTCTGCTCAAGATCGGATTCTTTTTTCATAGTAAGCACAATTGGCAGAGAATGGTGCAAAGAATTTTCAAATTGATGATGTCTTTCCCTAAGTTCACACCACCGTGGAAGTAAAATGAATGGATTTTGGAGATGGGCAAATGTAAGTTTAAGTGCCAAGCTGACTCCCACTAACCATATGGCACACAGTCAGCTGTCTTACCTCCAAGAGTCCGTGTTCTACCCCTGTAAAAGCAATTGGAGTAAAGATTTGCAAGGCCCTGTCACGGAAGGCATCGCCGTTGTGAAATATCACTGCTTTTAGGTGGCAAACGTACAGCAAATTTTTAAAAGGAGGGGAAAGTTATTGATTTCTGTAAGAAGTGAAGAGGACTCAGTCTCCTTGGAACTCAGAGAAAGTGTTTTCTGATGCTGGTCCAGTCATAAAACTTGGGATGCTCACATCGGCGAAACTCCAGGCAGCAATTTGATTCAATCACTGCAGTTGGTCTCAGGGAGTGGTGTTGATATGATGCGTGCTCACTGGGCACGGAGTCTGTGAGTACAATCAGCGTTCAGGAAGTGTAGGGAGACTCAAAAGGCAGACATGTTGGCTAAACCGTTTTCTTTCTTCTTCCTTATCTGTATCTCTGCATTCTTGGGCCTGGAACTGAGCACAGCCATACATGTTCATGGTCACCCCAAACCTGTGTCTTGTTCTATTTTCTTTGAGTAAAACATACATTCCTCTTTGAAGATGTTTTCTGTCTTACTGCTAATTTTTTTAAAACTGGATATGGCTAGGTCCATGGCCAACATTCAGAAATCATCTTTCCAAGCATCTGCTCTACTTTTTACATAATAATAAAACTGATTTAGATTGTATCTCTGATAAAGTATCCATGTTACAAATACCACCCAGGATATCTAATAGGTTCCATTCACCTTATAAGACAATGACTGTAATTGGCTGGGCTGAGAAGCGTGTAATGCTCTGTCTCAACCCACTGGGACAGAGGGCTACAGTAAAATGTTTTCCATGTGAATGCTGTATGGGCAGTGACATCAGGGAAGCAATGTGTTTTCTCTCTATGATGTTTATAGGGAACATGTGGCTTTTCATTTTGTGCCAGTTTCCTGGGATGGTACAGGAGAACATTCTGTTAAATACACAGAGAAAAGCTTAAGGTCTAATCTCAAGTCCAAGTCTACTTGTCTGATTTTGAAGGGGTGGGGTTTTGATTATACATAAAGTCAGAGTTATGCTATTGTTGCTTAGACCAATAATTCTGGTACTGAAAAAAGAAAGCAGAGGAAAAAAGAAATTTAACGATCAAAATATTAAGCTAATTAGGTTGTCACTACCTACAACAGGATGACGTCTGTTTTCTAGAACATATGCAGCCTCACTTGCTCTATTTCTTTCAGTTCTCCATCTGTAAAACCAAATGGATAATGCTTTTGAAACTCAATTGCAGGATAATAAATAAAATGACCAATCACTAAACACCATGGTAGCACTAGTTTTTAGAAGCATTAATGCACTTTTTAGAAATGGATTTTCATGATTTGGGGTCATCTCCCTTTGACCTGTAGAGCTATTTACAATGAATCTCAGTCTTTGAACTCTGTCTGTATAAAAGCTTCTCGCCTCCTGCGTCTTCCAGCTGATCCACAGGCTAAAGCTAATGAATTAATAGGGGTTCTTTTTCCAGCCCACTCCACAGGAGCCCTGTAAGAATTTATTAGCTCTCTATGGTCAAGAACAGATTTCTTGTGCCTCAGTAGCTCAGGCAGAAGCCTTCTCTTTGGCTGGAGGGAAAGACTGAACACATTTAATTTCTGGGGCATTACTTTAATCCTCTTCCGGTTGCCTTTCACCTGCCTGTGGTTGTTTGAGAGTGACAGTGTATGTGGATGTTTTAGTCACCCCCAGGTGAGAACGAATCTCATTTTCTCAGTCCTCAGGGGATCTTCCTCCGTGCTATTGCTTGCTCACGTCCCTTCCTGGTTCACTTGCATTTGTTAAACTGAGGATGGGAGGTAGAGCTAAGCCCAGCAATGCATGCTGTTCTAATGTTGGTCATTAGCTGCCTTTTCCAGATGGTCCTGACTCTCGCTGGCAGATATTAAGCCTAAATTGTTCATCTCCAGCACTTCTTGTAGACTGCCCAATATGTTTACTGTGGTCCATTTTCAGGAGAGTGACATTGAGCAGATCTGATGCTAACATTCTGGCAGTAGCCCTGATGAGAACAGTGGCAGATCTGGGAGGGGGGCGATGCAGAGGACAGAGCAAATGAGTACTTACATCCCATAGCACCAGCACTCTGAGGGCAGCTGGCTATTTTAGTAACCTGTCAAAGACAGGTAGGAATTCCAGTTTAGTACTCAGTTCCTGCTGACCTGGAGATTAGCAGTGCAGTAACTGACACCTCAAACTACTTCCCTTTAAGTCATGGAAACGGCAAGCAAGCAACAAAAAAACACCAGTCGCACACATACGTACCTTAAGGTCATTCTCATAAATGTCAATCACTCTGAGATCAGTGGGCTCCGGGAGACATGCATCACAAGAGACTTACAACTCACTCACACACTGCTTGAAAGTTGCATTCTCCCTTTAAAGTTTTGTGCTAATGGCCACTTGATCTCTCAGCTTCACTTTCCTCCCAGCTAAGCCAGCCACTCGATTAACGCCAGTCTTCATTTTCTGGTTCTGGAAACCATAAATACTAAGACTAGAAGTAATTTCCCTTTGTTTTGTTCTTTTGAAAAAAAACAGATAGACAGATGAAGGTGCGCAATGGCTGATTAGGAATGTACAGTCCTGTTCTGGGCGGTGAGTGCATGTCTCTTTATACCACCTAATAACAGGTATATTCAAGGAGCTTGGCTCCAAGAAACTCAAATTCCTGCCATCAAACAATTTACTTTGGGGCCTCAAGAGAGAGCTCAATGGGTAAAGGGCTCTCTGCAGAAGCATCGGGATCTGGGTTCAGTCCCCAGCACGCATGTCGAAGTCAGGTGGGGAGATGACATGCCTATACTCCCAGTACTGGTGAGGCAGAGACGAGAGGATCTTCTGGGGTGTGATGGCAAGCCAGTCTACCTTAATCACTGAGCTCCAGATTTGGTAATACGCCGTCTCAAAAAATGAAGTTGAAAACAATTGAAGGTTTCCAATGCGTGTGCCATGTGTGAGCATTTGCACACACGTGTATGCGTGTGTGCACACACAAATAGTTTATATTGAAACTATTGCACTTCATAAGCGGATACATTTTATTCTTTTAAAACTCTGCCCTGATTACATAGGTTCTAGAAAGGCTCTAATTTCTTAAGAGTTAGTTTATAACCATTACGTAGAAAGATGTACAACTTAAAAGTAGCTGCTTGTGAAAAGATGGGCTGGAGAGTACAAGAGGAGAATTAGGGGGGATTTTATTTTATAACCTGTACAGCATAGTGGATGAGCACTACAAGACAAACGTGTCGGAGACTGTGGAAAAGAGCAATGGCAGGATAATGCTCATTTGTGGTCTTTTGAAACAAAGGAGATAATGTGGATATTTCTAGATCTCTAGAGGTTAAAATATACATATTTATTTTCCTTTGGAAACAAAACTATTGCAAAAAATATTTCAGCTACTTCATACGTGTACAATCACAATGTTTTGCATTTACTGTCTAAATAATTTGAATAAGTTTTGGTACAATGGTGATGGACTTTCCACATTGGGAATTATAATTTGAGAGGAAGCAAATTAATTTTTATCTAAGGTTTTTAATGTTCCATGCAGCCTCACCATTTGATTGCAGTGGTATTGAGAAAGAAAGAGGGCTGTGTGAGTGTGCTTCAAGCCCCTGAAATGATTCTCCTTTCTCTGGACTTCAAAGTAGTGAAATTGTTCCATCCTACTTTCATACTTCAAACCATACTGTCTGGTAGTCAGGCTTTGAACTCTAGGTGAGAATAGAATTAGCCTTCAGGTACTTTGGGGAGGTTTATAAAATAAGCAATGAACATTTCTCTGCTCTGTAAAGACTTTTTGTTGCCATTCCAGATAATATCCCCGGTGGGCTATAATAAGCATACTTTAAAAAGTGTCCCCCTTGGATCTCTGCTGTCCCACTTTCTGGTTTTGAACAGCTACCCAGGAAACTATTATCTCTAAAACTGGCTCTGGTCTTGACAAATATGGGAGAAGCCTCCCTCAGCCTTCTCCAAAGGTAGGATTAGAAATGAAGAATAGAAAAGTAAAGAAACACTTCAGGATGACCTTTTATCTTTGTAAATTGATCATGGCATTTAGGTGTACATCTGTTTCTTTAGTGGTAGAAGTATACACTTATTTCTGTCTACCTTTCCCTCTCTTCAGCACCTTGGAATTGGTGATTTCCTATTCTCCCTGACAACCAACCTAAAGGTTTTTAACAAATAGCTGTGAAAAGCTCAGCAGATTAAGAGTGCTTGAAGGTGACACATAAGCATGGGTAAGACCTCCTCAGATTCTAGACTTCCTGGACTTACCAGAGTACATATGGAAACATCAACTTCACATTCAAGGATAAAGTTTGGGACATCCTCACCAGTCCTACTCCTCTTCCATTATGTTCTTGAGAGATGCTGCACCCCACCTGTAACTGAGAAGCATGCAGAATATCCTTCTCACGCCCTTTGTCTTACCCTGCACTCTACTTTCTAGGTGTTTCTATCCTGACACCTTTTCTCCAAACCCCCTGTAGACTAGTTCAACCTTTCATATTGCACTGGGAGCCTGCAGGGGGTTTCTAATTTGAATAGACTTCCACATCTGGACTCCATGTCAGCTGTGTATTGGAGCTGGCTTGGAGAACTGTGAGGACTTCTTCCCTGCCTTATGTCTACTGACCACATTTTAGAATTTTAAAATGGCTACAAATCACTGTTTTTTTTTTTTTTTTTTTTTCTGAGAGCCAGATGTCACATATTTACCAGCATGCATCTCCTAAGACCTCATTCTTAGTTGAAATTTGCCTTTTCTTTATCACATCCTAAACAAAAATGACTATTGTGATCTTTCCAAGTTGTAGATTTTATATGTCTTCTACTTTCTTTCTGCTGTCAATACCTAAAAAACCCAAAACTCCAGTGGCTAGAGCAGAAGAGAGGTGAAGGAAGCAGATCTTGATTACAGCATACCATCTTCCTCAAGTTCATCGGCCATCTCTGGTCATGTGATCTCAATCAAACTTTGGGAAGAGTTTGGAAATACAAGTTTGGATGTCACTGTTTGGTGAACATGAATAATCTCTGTCACAAAACATAACTTAATGTAAAGAATATGTCATTATGGGATGGCAGAACCAGTGTGTGGGGGCATTTGGTAGAATAAGGTCATAATGAACTTGACATAAAGAATTTAGACAAGTAAAAGAAAAGAATGTAGCAATTTTTTGCCTAAAATATAATTAAACTGTGGTTTAATTTTAGAATCTTTCCCAATTTCTCTATAACTTTCACATTCATAATCGACTTATGCTATTTGATTTAAAAAAAGTGAGTCTAATGAGAACTCATTTATTTAGTTTAGTTAGAATTCTTGTTAAAAACTCAGCAGGAGTTTATGGTACTAACCAAAGATGGTTAGAATAGTTTAAATGATATTATTATCAGGAAAAAAATGTCATTTCGTAGAAGGCTAGTTAGTCAGAGAAAGTTCTAGATCTTTTACACATATAGCCTAGCTACTTACTAGCTAGATCTCTCACCAGAGGGAAAGCTCATCTGCCTCCTGGTTAAGCTTTAGCTCTATTTCATTGATGAAGCTGGTAAAGATTTATCTTGCTGAGTCAGAACATTTTCAAAATGGTGGTAGATGATGGTGGCTTATGCTTATACTGCATTTCTAAATTTACAAATCAGTTTTCTATGCACCATTTAATTTGAATCTTTCACCAGCTTTATTAAAGCCCAAGTTGCAGATAATATAATTGAGTTGAATTGATTTTCCCGAATTGATTATTATTAGTATTAGAATCAGAACTGTAATCTGTATGTTGGGATCCAATTCCTTGTTCTACCTATATCCTGTGTCTACTATTTCCACTGCCTTCTTGACATTGATAAAATCAAACTGTGTCCCAGTTTAAATTATTATTGAAGATTCACAAGAAATATTGACTTCCTTAGTTCATAATTGCACTATGATAAATACATATTTGAGTTGCTGACTGGATAAAAGTTACACAAGGAAATAGCCACTCCACAGAGCGAAAACAATGTATTCAGATTCTTCTTTAAATGAAGTCTTTATTTTCTTTATCCAACAGTTTCAGAAAACAGATGATGAAATTTGTGCTGTCCATGGGTTGTGAATCTCCTAGCTAAATCTGTCTGCTCACATAATGGAACATTTAGTTACTACATATTAATCACATATGATATGTTTAGCACAAGAGCAGACAGTGAAGCTCTTTTGGAGAACAATGCAGAATTTGACTTTCACAGAGAAGTTACTAGAAAGTTCAGGAATTTCCAACATGAGGGAGATGGAGGTATGGTCAAAGAAATCTGTGGCGGGCGATCATAGGCACAAGGGTTAAGGAAGCCTCGGTGTCCTGAAAGGTGGACAGGGTTAGTTAGCTATTCGATGGGATTCCATGAGGAAGATGCTGTGTTGGTTCTGTCTAGAGACCAGCAAAAATCTTTCAACTGTTATGTACTTCAGTTCTGATAAATGTCCAACACGTACTTATCATATAGATGTAGATGTGAGCTTACTTAGGAAAATGAGCGAGCACTTTTAGTAAAGGCGTCTTAGAGAAGTGATCCTCAAATTCTAGTGTCCATCAGAGTCATCAGGCAGTTTTGTTGAAAGAGGTAGCTGGCCCTTACTCCTTAGTTTTTCAGATTTGGTAGATTTGTCCTGAGTCCTGAGAATCTGCATTTCCTACATGTTCCCAGGTGATGTAGACCCTGGGGGCCACGACCACATTCTGAAGAGCAGTGTTAGAGAAAAGGATTGAGATTTACATGTGAGAGACCTTTTCCTATGCCTTTGACATCTGTCCTCAGAGGACATTCCAAAGATAAGTAGTATTTATTGCAAAGTTGTTTTGTGTGGTACTGAGTGAATGAGTAAACATCTAATTAATTATCCTCCATTGGTTATAGCAGTTACATGGACTTACTATTATTTCCTATTCACAATGAATATGGAAACTGTAGAGAGATGAGTTATTTGAAAAACTGCAACTGGAAGAATTTACTAGGTTTGCTGGCTTTGTATCCTGACTTTATTTTTAGGGCAACTGATTGAAAATAATTCTACTTAAAAATAGAGAAGAGCTCACTTGGATATTTATAACCTGACAGGTTAAAACTAGCACAACATTTGAATGGGAAAATTGTGAGACTTAAAATCTTCAGAAACATTTTCTAAAAACTCAATGAATTAATTCATAGGAAATTTTACTTAAGAAATCTGTCATTCTGGACAAAAACACTTAACAGAAGAGAGCTCGTTCCAGAAGGGTTAAAATGCTAAATGATCTGGAAAAAAACCCCAAAAAACCTCAATTAGAGAAAAAGTGTGTTTTCCTGATTCCAACCTGCAAAATCTTAGGTGTTTCTTGGCAATAACTGGAAACAGATGGAGGAGAGATAAGAAAAGCCTTAGGCAGACTGTCTGCTGCCTTCTTCCCAGACGCTCTTGTTTGAAGGGCCTGAGTGGACTGGAGGAGTCAAAGAGAAAGGAGCACCAATGAGGTTCATTCCAAGCTGGGGTTCTGGTTGTACAAAGAAGGGGTGTTTGTGATCCTAGGTTCTGGGGTACTGGGCTGAACAACGCTTTATGGAATGGAATGAGCACAATTTTCAGCATTATTATAAAATGGGAAGGTAAGCCTTGGAAGGCTGTTGAGGCATTGGAAAAGCCTGGCTGATTAGAAGGTTGGGACCCTTTAATCCAGGAAGGAGGAAAGGAAAAGTATTTAGTTCCTTCATGATTGACCACCGTGTTCATAAACATCATGTAATTTAATTCCATCAATAACTCTGTGAGAATCATACCAAGTATCATTTCACACAGGATGTTTCTGGTGCTCTGAGTCTTAACAGAGAAGGTACTTGGTCCAGTTGGGAGGGGTTCTGGGTCACTGGACTGTCAACACCAATGCCAGCTCTCTTTCAGGGAAAGGCAGGCATGACTCTGGTGTGGCTCAGAGAAGAGCTAGGTGGGAGACGGAAGGTGGATGGATAGCATGGTGGAATTTTTATTTATTTTTTAAACCAGAGAAAGAATTAATTATAATATTTTTACTATCTTGTGGGTTTCTTGGAAACTTTTATTTGGTTATTTCCTCTGCTTCAGTCTTGTGTTTTGTTACAAAACACTTGCTCTGTTAATTTTTACAAAGACCCAAACTGAAACAAACATTTCTCCATCTGCCTCTTGTTTTTCAGATCCTCGTAGTCTAGCTGCTGAGCCTCTGAGAAGCCATAATAAACTCAGGACTCTTTGTGCCTTGTCTACACAGGTTTCTTCTGAACACTGCTCTTTTAGGGTAGCCTTTTGGGGAGCTCCTGACCTTCCCCCAATATCTTATTCTTTGTTTATGCCTGAGTCAGAGAACTCAGACTAGCTAGGATAGCCAGTTTAGGGCAGAATAATGTATGAATAGAAAAACAGCAAGGAGCCCTTCCTAATTATCTACTTCCTTTTCCTGCCCTTTCCTGTCTTGACCTCTTTAAACACAAATGCTTCTTTGCTCCATATTCCTTATTATCTCATGGCACAAAACTCAGTAACATGTTTCAGAGGAGGCTCGCCCTTTAAAAAAAGGAACCTTTCTACTCAGGAGGACTCTTGTTATGGAGAACAGTTTCCATACTAATGCTCTTAAATTTGTTTTTAAAGTATGTTGGGGTTCTATACAGCATGGAGTTCTTGCTTAAGTGTATACATCATTTCTGTAAATAGCTCTTTTCTAAGGACAAGCTGTGATTTGTGCTGGGTAGGAGATGAAGAATGAGCTTTTGTCATTTAATGGTGAGGTGCACAG
The DNA here is from genome assembly GCA_009823505.1 of Rhizomys pruinosus. Lineage (NCBI taxonomy): Eukaryota > Metazoa > Chordata > Mammalia > Rodentia > Spalacidae > Rhizomys > Rhizomys pruinosus. The sequence goes on from VZQC01009923.1 coordinate 2,978,592, forward strand.
ACTTCTTAACTACGTGTGTTAATGAGGACAAGGTCTTGGAGACCATATGGAATCCATGATGAAGTTCGAATCAGTCCTTTTTGCTTCCTGGTACAAAGGCAAACATTTTTGCTAGAGTGAACTTTTAGATCATAGATTCAATCACAAAACCATTCCCGGCCCCATTTCCCCGTCAATGACTGAAAGTTGACTGCTTAAAATAAACAGATAAGGAGTTGTTACATTTAGAAGATAAAGACACTTTAATCAAACTGCCTATGAATACATAAAGCTCAAACAATGGCCCGATTTTTCCTTCCATTGAATTGGGGGAAATGTTGGTATTTTGTGACTAAGGCAAATGGAATACTTATACTAAAATCACTACTGTGTTTATTAGGGAAATTTCTGTGATGCATCCAGAACTGGAATGAATGGAATTTGTTGATTTCTTTCAAAATCTTTTTATGAAATAGAGTTAAGTCAGTAAAGTCAAGGTGGTAGATTACCTACTAATATATGACACTTTTCCTGTTTATGTCAAGAATTTCCAATGTCTCAAAAATCCAGGTAAAAATACTCTAGGCTACTAATTTTTACCTTTTATTTTCAATATGCTCTTATTGACCTATCAGTGAGCTTTTTTTTTTATCACTGATCAAATTACCCCAAAGAAGTTACTTTATACAGAAGCTGGTTTGCTTAGCTCACCATACACGAAGTTTAGGAAGCTAGAAGTCTGAACAGCAGGAACTGGTGAGGTGGCACCTGAGCTGGATCCCATCCTGGAGCAATCTGTATCATCTCTCTGAGTCTGGGGTAGTGGCAGACTGTATTTAAACAAGAGCAATTGTATAGGATGAGCACATTGGAATATGACCTAGGAAAATCTTTTTGAAATTAATAACTTAAAACGAGACCATAACATAATAGTCAAGGGACAGAGGAGTCCCTTCCCCAATACTGTGTCAGTCTGCTAGCCCATTCATATCCAACTAAACTTTAAACACAACCACTTTGGAGAAAGAATTGCTTTCATTCTTGAGGCCAGAGGTTCAAAGAGTTTTAGTCATTCAGTTTGGCCAGAAGGTAGCCTCAAAGAACCTTAAAATGTAGAAGTCTTGATGCCTCTCTTGAAAATTGCCTGGTCTACAGAGTGAGTTGCAGGACAGCTGGGGCTACAGGGAGACCCTGTCTGGAAAAGACCGGAAAAAAAAAAAAAAAAAAAAAAAAAAGAAAATTGCCGGGCTGGGAAGCCCCGTGTCGGCGCTCCAGGCTCCTAGTCCTGTGCCCGCCGCTCCAATCTCCTCCCTCCCACAGAGGGTCTGTGTTTGGATGTGCCCCCCACATCTGAGCTAAAGTTTTTTCAGAAAACTCTTCTGTTAGTTCCAGGGAGGTGTTCTGTTTGGTACATCTTTGACGTTTTTGCCAGTCATACTAGGTTTTTATTTTATTTTTTCCCCTTTTCCAGATTAGAACAGAAAGAAGAGGAAAAGACAATGAAGATAACCTCAGTTCCTTCAGTTAAGCTGCCATTTTCATGTTTTGAATATTCTTAGCTGGATTTCTTGTGTGGTACAGGTACTGCAGGAGCCTCTTCTTTTTTTGTCTTTGCTTTACTTCTTTTGGACTTTTTAAGTTCATGAATGATTTTTAGTGCATACTGTGTTATTGTTTGGATTTGAAACATCCCTAAAGGCCTTATGTGAAAGGCTCAGTCATCAGGTTGCCGGGCTGTTGGGAAATGGTGCAACATTTAGAAGCTGGGACCCAGCAGAAGGAAGTGAGGCCACTGGGGGACGTTCTTGAAAGAAGTATTAGGAAGCTTGTTTCTGCCTCCCTCTGTCCTGTCCTGACTATGTAACATCACTAGCTTTGCTGTACCACAGGATCTCTGTCCTGATGTTTGCCTTGTCACAGGCCCAAGAAATCATGAACTGAAACCTTAGAAATTGTGAACCAAAATAAACCTTTTTCTCCTTTGAGTTAGTTTTCTTGGGTATTTTGTCACAGTGAAACATACATTAATCCAGTTTTTTTTCCTCCTGAAAGAAACTGCCAAATGTAACAAAAAGTCATTCAGAATTGTAACTCTGTAAAAGCTTTTCTTGACAGTTACTATATAAAGATGTCTTTAATATATACTGGTGTTGGGTCATTTTATGCAATCTCTGCCTAACAGAGACCAGCTCTCCAATATGGACAAAAGCCTGCAAATAAACAGTGTATTTCAAAGATTTAGAGTAAAAATCTCATCAATAAAATTTTAAAAATTGATTACATGGTTAAATAATATTTTTGATGTGTTAGGCTAAGTAAACTTAGTCAATTTTTCCTATTTCTTTTTAATTTAAAAAAGTAAAATTACTTGTGAGTCTTGAATTTGTGGCTTTCCTTATAGTTGTAAGGCTTAGCACAGGTATAGATGACCACCTAGCAATGTGGGAACAATGCTCATGAATCTTTGGTAGGGGTTGCTCAGGACATGTGCTGGTCTGGGTAAAGCCACCCCAGAGCTAAGAAGATGAGAAAGAGCTTTGCTATGGGGGAATGGAACATGTAGGTTCTGAGCGAAGAAACACTCCATAGAAAGTCAAGATTTAAGGTGGATGGCATGTAGACAAGTTCTGAAGATTGGAAAAATGATAATTTACATGATAAAAAGGCTGAGTTTAGAAGAATTTATTCTAAAATGTTTCCCTTCAGAAGTATGCTAACATCACAGCATTTCTTCTGTTGTGTAGGAAGAAACAATGACAGGAAAGAGGAACAAAATCTAACCCCACCCAACTTCAAGAATTATGGGGTCAGGGAAAGAAAGAAAACCCAAAGTAAAAAGGGAGGTCCAGCTCACAGGCTGTGTGTGTGTGTGTGATATGTTTTGTGTGTCCATGTGGGGCCAGCCACTTTGTTGACACCAGTCATGTAAGCAGATCTGACTAGTCGTTGTCCAATGCGCAGTGAAGGACAGGCTAGCTTCTCTCTTGCTTCCCAATATGCTATGGTGCCAACTTAAACGGGAGTAGGACAGGACCGAGTCCAGAAAATTAAAAGGTTTCTTTTGCTATCATAAACGAACATATTTAAAGTTTGTCCCAGACCCTATTGTATAATAGCCCTGGGTGTGAAGCATCTTCAAACATCTCACAAGGAGGAAGGGAGCTACACTTACTATGAAGAGTATTGCCGAATGGCCTCTCTGAAATCATTTTACCTTTATTGGGTAAAAATGGAAGATTCCACATATAGATGTATATAGTTTGTATGTATTATACGCTTTAAAGTTCATGATTTGTTTGAGGAAATCAGTGAGGTAAAATGAATGGAAGAGAAAATATTTATTAGGATTGAAACTTTGAAAGGAAGAGTAAGCTTGTGGAATGTAAATAGATCATTTCTTCAGAACGTGTGTCAATCTGAACAAAGTTCCTTCACAGATGTTGCTTTATACGGTGTGTGCTGAGGCGAAGGAAGGCACAGGAAGGAGGTAGGGTTATTGCTTTACTCACAAGATTGCTTACATTTTTAGTTTCCGTCTGCAACCAAAGTTTGAGGTAACGCAATGTTGTCAGTAAACACCAGTACGATGTCAAGGGGAGCAGGATGGAGCGGCCTCAGCAGCTTTCCGCTTTCTGGGGGGTTTAATGATCTCCCCTGGGTTGTGGGGAGTGGGATGTGGCGGCAGATGTGTCACTGCCATTTGGTCTACTCTTCCTGAAGGCTGCTCTCCTATTGGCCAGCTCTCCTTTGATACAGGACTCAATCTCAGTATCCTTCCATTAATTCCTTTGAAGTACATTTAATCCAAACTGGCTTTCAGTTAGTTGAAAAAAAAAAAAAAAAACCCTGACTGACTTTCCTGATGCACAGATCAGTGAAAAAACAAAAGAAAACAAAACACAACAATCAAAGGAACATTTGCCAGGAACATTGAAACAGATTTACATATAGGTACTTACATGCTTATAATAATGCAATTATACATAAATGCTATTTCAACTTTCCAAAGTGCTGAGAATAAGTGACCATGAAGTGCTCAGTCTTGAAATGAGCCATCTATATTAATTCCTCCAGGAAGCATCTTGGAAGAAGGGGCAGAAAGATTTTAAGAAAGGAGGATGGAGAGGAGCACTATGAAATGCCATCTTCTGAATATATTATGACCTCATAACCCTGGACTAAGCAGATGTGGCTACTTTCACAGGCCCACTCCCCACACAAGCACACACACACACACACACACACACACACACATATATGCAAACACACACAAAAGCACACACACAAGCACACTCAAACCCATAGAAAACATAAACACACACATAAATAAGCACAAGCATACAAGCACAGCACACATATAAACACACATAGGTGCACACATAAGTACATATACACAAACAGAACACACAAAACACATACATACTACCCCCCCCCACATACAGACAAGGTTGCCTTAGGAGGAGCTACTTGGGAAGAAGGGAGTCAGGAAGAAAGGGAAAGGATTGAGGGAGGGTCATGGGGGTTGAAAGTGGCCACAATATATTCTATAAGTGCATATATTGTCAAAAATCATTATCCTACATGATTGTACGTACAAGCCCCTCCAGCTGGATGGTGGGGGCCTTGGGTTGTGTGGGTTTGGGCATAGCTGCTTGCAAATTGGTTTTACATGAAGGATGCTTGTATTCATTACTTATTGTTAAAAAAATTAAAAAAGACCAAAAAATCATTATCATCTTATAAAAAGTATTATTTGTACATTATCCTTAAGTGTCAACCAAAACATTACTAACTGTTATGGTTTGATGTAAAATATTCTCCACAGGCTTCTGCATTTGAACACTGACAGCTAAGCTGGTGTTGCTGTGTTGGAGGCTGTAGAACCTCTGGAAAGCAGAATCTAGATTGTGGAAGTGTGTTGATGATGGTGGTTGGGGTGGTATTTGACAGATGTAGCCTGGTCCAGGTTGTGGCCTGTGCTGTCTGCTTCCTTGTCAGCTGAGATATGAGGTCCTGGTCATGTGCTCCCACTGCTGTGAAGTCTACAATGCCTTCCCTGCCATGGTGGACTGCACCTTCTTAAACCATGAGCTGGAAAAATTCTTCCTCTCTTAAGTTGTTTCTTGTCAGATATTTGATCATAGAGATGAGAAAAATAGCTGTACAGTAGCTTAAGTTCATGTTTCTAGGTAATTGTGAAAGCAATAGAGCCTTGGTTTCATTTTTCAACTTTACATCTCCTGACTGCCGATGAGCCTGACTGATAAGAATGACTTTATTTAGCACCCTTTTCTCAGTAGCTTCATTTTGTATAGCAGTTTCTTGGCCCGAGTCTTATGCTATTTCATCTTTCTTTTCCCTTTGTCCTCAGTGTACAGAGCAGAGGTGGAGATTCACAGACCATGTATTGCGCTAAGGGTTTAGATTAACAGCAGAGCACTTGCCCAATGTATGTAATGCCTTGGGTGGAGTCCAGCACTGGGAACATAGATCATCATGTGCTGATGTGTTTCTAAGTGAGGATTTTGAAGAGAAATCTCAGATGTGGTCCAATTGAGCTCATCACCGACACATCTTCTTGAGAAACATGTCACAATCTTGTGGCATCAAAATTCTAAGCTTAAAAAAATTTTAAGGTAGAAATTCCAAATGCTGTAAAAAATTTAAGGCATCATTTTTCAGAATGCAATATTCTGAAAAAAAAAATCACATTATTTTTGCTTGTTTGCTTGCTCTGTGTGTGTGTGTATGTGTGTGTGTGTGTGTGTGTATGTATGTATGTGTGTATGTTGTCTTTCACTTAGTCATTTAAAAATGGCAGTACAGATACATGTTTACCAAGACTCCGGCTTGGAAAGACGCTGGCAGGGTAAATAAGTAGTGGCTTGTGTGCACCATGGCCTTTCTAGCCTCCTTAGTCCAGTTGCCCCATGGTGTGCACATTACAGTTATCCAGGCCTTACTTTCCAGCCATGTTGTCTAGTGGGTATTATTGACCCCCTTGGTACTTGATATTCAATAAGCATCATTTTATAATTTTAATGTCTAGACACCCAGAAAACTCATATCAGCATAAAATCAGTGATAGGTATTTTTTCTTCTTAGATCATCATATTTTAGCAAAATCCCAGATGCCAAGTAGTTATTTTTGTAAACTATTTGGGCATCCAAATTACATTCATTGTCTCCAGCAAATTCTAGAGACTATAATTCTGTTTTTAACTATTTTCCTCTATCTCTATTAATTATTTTTCTCAGTACATAAAACAATGAGTTTCACTATGGCATGCCTACAGGTATACCATTGTGCTTCATTCATACTGACCACCCCAGACCTCAGAGATCTCATCCCCCAGGCTTGCTCTTCCCCTTTCTCTCCCCAAATAGACCCCCTTCTGCTTCTGTATATAAATATATAGCCTACATATCAAGATGCATGCTTATCTCCCATTATCCTTTATTCTGGTTTTGAAGTGTCTATTTGGCCCTGGTGTTTGAAATGATATGGAAAATTATTAATGATAGTGATTTTAATGATCAAAATGTTCTAACCTCTTTAGGGTTTTATTAAATGAAGCAAACACACAGCGAATAGTTATTTAAGTAAGTTATACAGAAGAGCTTGGCATATGGGGCAGAATTGGTCTGGGAAACTGTATTTTCACATTAATGAGGTATCTATTGTTCTTAAATAGTATTTAATTCAAGTTTTTTTTTAATAAAACATCTGAACATAAAAGAAAATTCTTGGCCGGGTGTGGTGGCTCATGGGGGAGGCAGCACTCTGCGTCTCTGTGAGTTCAAGGCCAGCTGGGACTAAAGGGAGACCCTGTTTCAAAAAGACCAAAACAAATTCTCTCTTGTAATAGATTAACTTAAGAATATTAAGTTCTTACCTCACATATCTACATTTTGAAAGATAAGGACCTGTCTTGACTACTGGCTACACTTCCTGGGCACAGATATTAGTATATATATTTACTATATATTCGTAGTATATATATATATATATCCTATTATATAGATATTCACTGAATATATAATTAAATTTGACATCTATAATTAAAGGTTTTCCCGATGACAATCAAAGCTATATGAGAATTTGAAGAAATGGAGGAAAACATAAAGTTATGTTCCTCAAATGTATTTGAAATCTTTGATGTAAAACTTGGTGGACTGAAAGGGAAAATGAACAGAGAGTTAGCAGCCAGCTCCATGGCTTTCCTGCTGTCACCGTGGCTCACATTCGGAAGGAGAGTGGAGCATAGTATGTCTGAGGGAAAGAAATGAGCGGCAGTCAAATGCTAAAAGTCATGTAAAAGTTTTGCTTTTGATTTAAGAGTTAGACTAATCTACCTTCTATCCAACTAGATTTAGAAAGGGTAACTATGATTCTAAACCTTAATATAAACAAGATTATTAATCCACTGAAAATCTATTTTTCTAATTATTTGCTATGCAGATATAACACCAAATGTTGGACCGATTCTAACTTCTACACTCAGCACATAGTGAAAACAGCATGGTGACAGATTCATACGTTTGTATTTTTAAACTAATGAAATCATAGTATTTTAATTCTAATAATAGAAACATTTTCTTACAGTAAAAATCCTGAAGTGGCTGTAAGGCTATTAAGCTAAGAATGTTCCTTTCACTTATTTACAAGGACCCTAAACAATGTACAGGGGAAGTGTTTCAACAAAATTCAAAAACAGTTCTCATACTTAATACTATTAATAAGTGATGTTAAGTTGTTTACTCAATAAGCATAAGTACAGGTCATCCTGAATGCCTGTCATGCTGCAAATGATAATTTCAAGTGATATAAAACAATAAGGCATGGCCCTTCTCTCAGACTTCAAAACAGGCATAAGTACAGCTCATCCTGAATGCCTGTCATGCTGCAAATGATAATTTCAAGTGATATAAAACAATAAGGCATGGCCCTTCTCTCAGACTTCAAAACACAATGGAGGAAATAAATGAACGAGGGAAAAACTAATAGCACCCTACTGTGTTCATGTTTATCATTGTATCTCTAGAATCTAGCCTAGTGTCTTAGATTCAGTAATATTTGTGAAATGGAATTGAAATTTTACAACAAAGATACCCACAATATTGTGGGTGAGCCCCACATGGAAGATTTGAATAATGTTTAAAGAGATACTTCTGAAGAATGAGTACAAAATTAAGGGTGTTTTGGAAACATTAAATAAAATCACAATGACATGAAATTCTTATTTTTAAAATTGCACCACTAGAGAATAGATGGAGATGGACTTATGATTATAGAATTAGAATGCATGAATGCAAACAACTCAGGTGATGCTGATAATGTTTAGAGAGTCTCTGTCCTGCTGGAAGCACTTTTGGCTTTATTTTGGAATACAGAGAGCCAAAGTGGACTATAGCTTCCAAAGCTATGACTTTTGGAAGCAAACTGGAGGTGGAAGGTTCGGGCCAGGAAGAGGGTAGGGAGTGCCCAGCAGGTTAGGAGGAACAAACTAACATCCCAACATGACAAATGTATAGTTTTGTGTGACATGACTAGGTGACCGAATATATACAGGGTGCAGAGGAGAGTTGAATATACCACTGCGGGTTTTCTAGGGTAAATTTCCATCTCTGCTATTCTTTGCAAGACTTTCTTATACTGCAGAGGCCCCTTCATGCATCCCTGAGCATAGCTACATAAAATAAATTGGATTAAATGAAACCTATTTTACAATTCAACCTCATATTCGTTGGTGTTAAAAATGAATTTGACAGGGCACTTTCAACTAAAGACTGATGAGTCATAAATCTTCAAGCAGTAACCTTAGGACCTCAGTGAATTTCTCACTCCTTAGCATCTGTCAGAATCTAGGCTAACATCAAAAGCTTTTTAGGGTTAAAGAAGGTAGCACCCTCCTGTGGGGCTGACGTGATGAACATTACAGAGATGTAATATTATCTGTCAAAGTAATTGTATTAGAATCTAAAAGAGCAACAATTACATTCTATTCCTTCCATGTGAGGTTGCAAATACTTGTTCTCATTTTGGCACATAATAGATGTACCACAAATATTTACTGAATGTATGGATGTTGATCCTGCTTTTGATAATGAGAAGTCTTTTAAATGACCTTCTTATAGTCAGTCTATGGGTGTTCCTTCATAGAACATGCTAGCCCAAAGTACTCTGAGTGCTGTGTTTAAGAGTACATCACTGGCCATTCTATCTGCTTCTGCTCATGTAAGAGCCTTACTAGCAAGTTAATTGGGCTTTGTCCTGAATATTCTTTTTAGTTGGACTGCTTATGGAGGTTTGGAAATTAATTACATTTTGCTAAAAAACAATAAGTGTAGAATGCAAGGGAGCTAATCGTTTTTAAAACAATATCAAATGCTTTTGAAAGCTCCAGTGGATGTGAATGGCTACAATCAAAATAGATGAAAATAAAATACATAAAGTATTAAATATATAAGATTAACTTTAAAGAAAATTTGCTAGTATTTTGTTCTTTTTTTTTTTTAAGCTAAGCCAGGGATTGTGGATAATGGCTTGCATATAAATTAATGCTGAAAGACAACAGGACATCTAGTCAGAAGAATATAAGATCAAAATTATTTTGAATTTACCCAGAAATAATAGCAATAATATGTTCATTTGATTCTAGATTGAAGAGCATGTTTATGGAAAATATGCAGCACTTTTAAAAATTCATGCTTTAAACCAAGTTTACTTTTTGCATAATCCATGAATTACTAACTTCAGTGAGTTGAAGAAAGAGTTGTGCTTTTTTTTTGAGAGCAACGTATGTAGTCTATGTTCCCTCTTGAAAAATAACATGGACATTCCTGTCTCCTTGACAATCTCTCCCAGCAAACCAGATTTTAGCCTCTGCCATCCTGCCCCTGGAAAGAGGCATCAACTCCTTTATAGGAACATTTTATTGCATATTTATAGCTCCTATCACACAATAAACATTCTTACCAGAGAAATGAAATGTGAAAGCGTTTTGAAGACATTTTGGAATATCATCAACTGGCAATAACTTTGGAACATCGTAACTATCTCAGTTTACCCCATTGTTTTGTGTTATAGATTGAAGAACAGCTATTTTCCACTGAACACTAGAGTATTTCTCTTTCTGATTTAATTTTATTTTTTGACACAGGGTCCTATGTAATCCATGTTGGCTTTGGATTTTCTGTGTACCCCACGATAACTTTGAAGACCCCGTGATCCTCCCATCTCTACTTTCTGAGTGTTGGAATTACAGGTGTTCACACTGTGTCTAGGAATTCATCATATTGGTTTTGAGATGGAGTTAGAACTGGAAATAAGTTTTGTGGGACTGATTAGCTGCTTAAGTAGATTGTTACTTCTGAGGAAAACCTTACTGGACACCTAAGGAGTGGCCCCTCTATTATGAGTGAGGCAGCTCTTTGCACAGGTTTGCCAGGAGATGTTAGGACAACTCTACAGATGAAAACTGTATAATACCATCTTCTTGAATGTTGGACAGGCTTGTGATTGGCTTCTATCCAATGGAATAAGGAAAGGTGATAGGTCATTTCTCCCACAATTAGATGTCTCTCTCTCTCTTATCTATCTATCTTCTATCTATCATCTATCACCTGTCTACCTAGCATCCTCTGTTTACCTAGCATCTACCTACCTACCTACCTACTAATTACAGCTATCTCTTTATTATCTATTATTATTTTATCTACCTACCAATTTCTTATCTTCTATTATTTAGTCTGTTATCAAACTATATTTACCTACCACAATCTATCCCCTATCATCTCTATTATCTATCAAACTGCTTACTATCCTTCTCTCTACCAATCAGTCATCTATCTAATAATATATTATCTGTTTCCATACATGTATAGCTCTGCCTTATTTGATGCACTAGGGAGATTTTTTTTCAGATAACCTTGAAATGAGGTTGTATGACACAAATTGCTGATGGGCAGAGTCACGTGACAGGAAAATATGGATGGCCTTTGAAATCTGAGGGCCTCAGTGAAATAGCTGCAAAGAACTGAATTCTGTCAACAAACATACAAACTCGGAAGAGAAACTCAGACTAAGTGACACCTTGATTGCAGCCTTGTGAGACCCTTAGCAGAGGAACCAGGAAAGCTGTGCCCAGGCACTTGAACCAGAGAAATGATGAGATAATAAATGTGTTATTTAAAGCCACTGGGTCTGTGGTAATTGGTTGCACAGGAATAGAAAACAAATGGATCAGTGGGTCCTTTCTTTTGGCTTCACGCCTGCCTTTTTCTTTGCACAAAATAGCTATAGATGAAGAGCTGAAGGTTATGTTAGTGTGTGAGTTTAAAAGTTCCTTCAAAACTACTTCTTAGTGCATGTACTGTCTGAATTATCTCCATATATACCTATAAATATGGTTGCATTTCCTGCTTTTTAGTTTATTCCACATTCATCACTATATATTTAGACATTTTTACATTATTTCTGAGAAATTAAAAAGAAAACCAATAGGTTTTTAGAAAAATGAAAGTATATGCTCTTACTGGACTTGTTAGATTGTGAGTGAAACCTTTGTAGATACTTTAGAAAATAGAGAAATTACCATTGTTGTGAGTGACACAGTGTGTGGTATCCTTGGAAATGATCTGGTATCCTGTGCTTGGGCTAGTCTCTTCCTTTACTGTTTCTTCTTTTTTTATTTTTTAATTTTTTTTATTTTTATTGATGCTTTGTGTATTTCATACATCATTTTCCAATTCAGTTCAGGCATATATCCCCTTCCCTTCCCCACACCCACCCCTACCCATCCTAGATCATGCATTCTGCCGTAACTTTTCTGCATCTTTCTCTGTTTTTTTTGTTTTGTTTTGTTTTCATTTTTTTTTAACAATAAGTGATAATTTGTGAGTACAAGCATCTTTCATGTAAAACCAATTTGCGAGCAGTTGTGCCCAAACCCACACAGCTCATGGGTCCCACCATCCAGCAGGGGGGGCTTGTATGTTCAATCAAGTTAATCAAATGAGAGTCCAGTTTACATTGTTGTAATTTCACCATTCACCCCAATCGCAGCCCTTACATTCTACCGCGCCCCATCTTCCGCAGATTGTTCCCTAGGCTTAGAAAAGGGGCACAGGTGGATGAGAAGCAAAACAGTCTACTTTCTCTGGAGCTGTTGTCTTGGTCCCTACTCAATTCTGGCTGTTTTCTTTCATGGGCTGCCAGCTTGTCCAGGCATAACCTTTCGATCCTACTAATGAAGCACATGCAATTAGATATATAGGTATTTAAACAGTATAATATATAGCCTTTCAATCCTACTAATGAAGCACACGCAATTAGATATATAGGTATTTAAACAGTACTAATTGTTATGGTAGGTTACTTTGGTATAGACACAGATGTTTGGATGGTATGTTAATCCATGAATTACATTTTCTTCTGTTAAGTATGACAAGATCTTCGTGTGTTTACTGTTTCTTCTTTCTGTTTTCTCTTTCCCTAGTCCACCATATTCCATTTGTCATACAGAGTAGATTAGCAGACGTGTCCTGTGCGTGGGGGCATTTTTTTTTTATTTATCTACTTGAATGTCTATACATGCATGCATGCTGTACAGTCCTTCAGGACATCTTGGAAGCTTTGGAAATGGAGAAAGCAAAAGGTTTGTTTCATTTATGGATTCTACTGGATTGTTAATATGGAGTCTGTCCGTAGACTGCCTTCTTCACATGGAAAGCAGACAATGTACTTGCCCTGAGAGAGCAAATGGTGTGCTTCAGTTGGTGCTCACAGTGCTTTCCAAATGCAATACCTGAGATCAGGATGTTCTTTTTTATTCTTGTTGCTCGTTCTTAAAAAATATTTTTATTGAATTTTTGTGCATTTCATACAACATTTCTCAGTCCAATTTAGATTAATTCCCCTTTCCATGCCCCCCCCACCCTGCCCGATGTTCTTTTCTGCTCTTCCTGATGCTCTGGGAAAGGTCAACTCAGTCCTGGTTGTGTCATTTGATTCTGAAAGTGTGTTGTATTTGTATGCATATAGAGTTGTCCATGTGGTAATCTTTAATGTTAATGTGACTGTGAAAGATTCCCTCTCTCTTGTGCTGAAAGCTTTTCACTTTGCAGATGCTTCTGAAAGCCAAGGAATGCTCTTGTGTCACTGCATGCCAACCAAAGTAAAATGTTTTCTCCTTAATGATGAGAAATAATTCCCAGCTCTACCCATCTGGAGGGAAGTGAAAAATAGCTCACTTACTTTCAATCATCAAATTGCGCATGTGTCAGTCATGAAAGCAAATCTTTTAAACAACAACAACAACAAAAAAGTAAGGTAACACTTTCTGCATTGAGGACCCATAAAAATTTGGAGGAAGACTATTCTAAGGGAACAGCAAGCACATGCTGTAGGCAGATACACATTAATCAAGTAATTAACCTATAAATGGTGTAATTTGTTTCAGAAAACAATTTTACCACCCTAAGAATTATAGACAGATGTTTATTTTGCAAGATTAAAAAATAATACATGTTAAGTCCTTAATGGTTTAAAGAGCGCATGTCATCTAAGCGTCTGACAGATTGCTGTGTAACCAGAGTTGAGGAACTGTCGTGTGGAATAGACTGTCACTCAAGTGGGTGTCATCTTTGCAAACGCCCAGAACATGTCTTTTTTATTATTGAAGAACATTGTCATGTTGGCAGATTCAGGGACAGAGTTTGAAATAAAAAATACTGGTGCAAGTACAGGTACCTCATTCCCTGAACTGCCTAATGCACTTCTTCCTCAGGAAGGTCATTTCTGGTTATTAGACTCAATTAAAAATTAGGAACAGAGGGGCTGGAGAGATGGCCTAGCGGTTAAGAGCACCGACTGCTCTTGCAGAGAACCCGGGTTCGATCCCCAGCACCCACATGGCGGCTGAAAACCGTCTTTAACTCCAGTTCCAGAGGAATCCGAGACCCTCTTCTGACCTCCGCGGCATTGCACGACACAGGTGCACAAACCTACATGCAGACAGTGCATTCATACACATATGAAAATAAATAAAATTAAAAAAAAATTAGGAACAGAAAGTTTGTCTTCACACACCTCCCAATACTTCTATGTTTGATGCCACATGGATGGCTTGTTAATTTTCCCAAACTTGATGTGTGCTTAATTTCTTACAGTTTTGAAAAAAGAAATATCCAGGTTACCCCAGAGGAGAAAACACTTTTCTTTTTGTTTTTCTGACATCTTACTCTCCTTCAGTGCACCTGGCCAGTCCTCACTTGGCAGCATTCTCAATCACCCAGATGGGAAGGGAGTTTGGGTGGCCCCTCCAGAAACTGATGGAGGAGAGCCTCACCATTGGCCCGATAGAATGTGCTTCATAGTGGAACAGTCTACATTATACACATCTGTCTTTCAGGGACCAATAGGCTGCTATATTCTTTTTTTGCACCATAAAGCAAAGAAATATTTTCCTGACTGTTCCCAGATTTACTTACTCATAATATTATCAGTAGATTGCTTTTATCATTGTGTCTAGTTTCATGAATAATATTATAGTACAAGGCTGTATTTGCTTCATACAGTATTTATGTAGGACTTTCTATCTGCTAACATTTGTGGACCAGAAATGACACTTTCTCTAATGACATGAGTGTTTATTTTACTTCCAAGGTGTTTAGTGTTATAGTATGTGAAAGTAATGTGTAGGCAATTATATTTTTCACAAAAGGATGAAGTAAAGCAGTCAGTTTTTTTCTGCATAAAAGCTTTGCCAATTGTTTATTAGAAGTTATTTAGAACTGTTGATGAAAATATACAAAGATAAGTAGAGTATCCACAGCACTAAAATATCTTTGTCCCTATACCTGACCACTGACCAGAGAGCTGAGTAATGCAAAAATTGAAGAGATCTGTTTACTAAAAGAGGTCTCTGGAGGATGATCTGAGATTTTTCATTTACATCACCATCTTTGTCCAAGTTAAGAAGGAAGGATCACAAAGTAAAGAGTCTATTTCTATTTGAATAATTTCAATACATTACCAGAGCTAATTTTCTACTGTAATGTCCCTAAGACTGGAAGCAGAAACTTTATACTCCCTAGTCTCCTGTGATCAAAAACTTCCAAATCAGACTTGCAAATCGCCTTCTCATCACATCAGTGGAGCTGCCAGATAAGAAAGTCTTGTAAGAAAGTGAACAACCAGAGTGCATTCATTAGTGTCATTGCACTCTAATTGAAGAAGTGACTGCCTTTGCATCCTGAGATGGGAAGTCAGTAAGCTTGTGACTGGGCTTCTTTACGTAGCTTCTGGCTGAATGGTGGAATAGTACATACAGGTTCAAGAATACCCACAAAGACAGAAAAGACCATACTGTATGGAATCTGCTCTTTGTAGTTTGCCGTAAGACAGCACTTGCACTGGTGCTGCAGTGCATCATGGGTTGCTTTGTGGATTATTTGCAAGTTCCCTTCAAAGGAACTGTTTCCATTACTCAGCTTTCTGGTTTGCATATAGTGTCCTTAGTTTTCAAGACAGGATAAGCTGTTAATATACTCTTTATGAAGCCTAAATATGCAAGCCAAATCCGTACCAGTCTCTGCAGGAACAGCTGTACTGGCACTGGGCTTGTTCTAGTGATAGCAATTATACCCCCTGACCTCTCCAGGCGGAAGGAGGTGCTGATTCCAGAGCCTCATCAAGATCTAAATGAGCGATGTTTGCCTCAAGCCAGGGATGCATTTTAGAGAGTGAAGGCAGATCCCAAAGGCATGTATTTACAGATCTATAGTCCGTTTTGTCAGATAGCTTCCAAATTAGAAGTTAGGTCATTTTACTATAATTTTGTGTTTCTACATTTTTGAGCTTTAATTTGCTTATCTGGAAATTGGGATAAATCCTTCGTACTTGGATTTACTGTCAGAAAGATTGAATGGGATGATATATGCAAACTGCATAGCATGGAGCAGAACGGAGGTTATTTTTTTTATAAGAAATTATCATTTGCTATTACTGCTGCTTAGTAATCTCACTAGCTAGTAGGCTCCCCATATGTAGGGAAATCAAAGCAGGATGTGTCAGGGATACTATGCAATGAAAAATACAGTGGAAGGGAGGATTGGCAAGATGATTATATGGTATCTGCCAACTATAAACCTCTATGACCCTTTGATTTCATTTACAATTACATTTAATTGTAAAGCATTTTTGGAGGGAGTGCTGATGGCTTTGCCAAGTATGCATATGAAGGAGCTATATCAAAACGATACTTTAACCATTGTGCAGATGCGGTAAGGATGCTTGATTTGTGTACTATTAAGAGATGAACCATGACAGGTAAGTCATTCAAGGTCACACCTGAGTCTCTTAAAAAGTGTACCTCCTCAGGGAGACCTGAGCACCTCAAAGAATCGACCTGTCAATAGCAAAGGCAAAAATGTATCTCATTTTGCCATGTTAATTTTCATGAAGCATTAAATGTCTTAAAACAGCACAAATGAATATTCAGATTTTAACCTTAATTTTTACCATAAATTTTAACCTTAAATTTTACCAATATAATGTGTCCCATAGCTTATACGTACCTCAGCATATTCAGTGTAAGGGTCCCCTGCCTTGATATTTTTCCTCATAGTTGGCAGTGCACATCAGATAGTGACCTGCCAACCCAACCTGACTCACTGTGCAGAAGAATCAAAGCAGGTGAATTCTGGCCTCTAGGAGAATCACATTTCTTGCTTCTCAGTTCAATGTGTGTGCGTCATAGGGACTTCCTGCAAAACTGTGCCCAGGGGCTCTACCATCCAAGTCAAACTGATTCATAAAATGGATGTTTTATAAATCTGGCTGTGGAAGATTGATGTTGAGGCTCCTTAAACACCTGCTAAGTCCATTCACGAGCAGGGATGGTACAGTTATCTCCTTTTTAGTAGCCTGCCGTTTTATTGCTCTTTAAAGAAATCATTAGAGATATTTGAAGTTGTCAGAATCAGAGGGCCGGTATTTGGAGCTATTCCAGGAAAGAAATGCCTTGCACTGAAATGCTCCCGAGATGATTTAGGCATAACAAGAGTCTAACCTGTAAAATAGGCTATGGAGGACTTTTAAAATCAGAAACACAATGGCCTTGGCTTACCTCGCTGGGTTATTCATTTCCTCACTAATGTATTTATATTTCTAATTACTTACATGAATCAAGTACAATTCTAGGTGCTTGATTTTCAAGGGGAGATAAGACATAAGATGCACCTACCTGCCTGTATTCATGAAAATGGCACTACAGCAACTCGTGGATAAAGATGGCCATGCTGCAAGTTATGGTGATCACTGGACTATCTTTTGTGATGTTCTTTGGTCAGATGAATAGTATTGAACATATGTTTGAAAGTGCATTTGTTGATGTCAGAGCTCCTGTATTAATATATTTTGTTTAAGTGCATAGCTTAAGGAGACTTTAGCATTATATTTGGTTCTGAATAGAGAATAATCCTTTTCAGAGTTTCTATGTCCATTAGTCAATTAAAGAAGGCAGTTTTACTGATTTTACAAGAGAATACCTCTATAACAGCTGGCTCCAATCTATAGCTGGAGAACGATCTCATCATCATCATATTTCTCCTTATTCTATGGGGGGGAGTTAAGAAAGTCTCTTGTATTAAAACCTTTGCGGCACCTAGAAGGTAAGCTTCGTTAGGAATCATTAAAAATGGTTGTTACTAGTAGGATCCACAGAGGGGCCTGATGTCTGCAGCAATCTGAGGCATTTCTTCCCTTCAATGCCCAGAGGAGTCAATCCTTCTGCTGGCACTTTCTGGTACATCCTACTCACTGCAAAGCTGCATTTTCTTTCTCAGCCATTAAGTTGGTGATACTCTGGTCTGTTGGAACATACAAATCCTTTCCCGTAGTTAGTTTTAAGATTTGGGTTGCAAGGTTTTTTGATAAAAAGTTTTCATATCTATCTATATCCCCCTTTTTTTATTTAAGGTTTTTATTTTTGACCCATGAGTCTCAAAAAAGCAGTTGTTTTATTCTACCAAGGAGATGTTGGCCAGGGAATCCAAGCCCCCACAAAAGGTAAAGGCTCCTTGCCTCCAAACTGGGATATCTGCAGGAAGAGAGGCAATAAGGCCCTGCTGTTGAAGACCTGATATAAACATGGGAAAGATGTATGGAGACCACACTTGCAAGTATACAGATGATCTCTGGAATGCCAGAGAGTGTTACCAAAGACCACTAAACCAATAAAGCAAATATAGGTCTCCTTGAGTCAAACAAGACTCCTCCGTCAGCACCAGCTACACCTCATCTGCCTGGAAATACTGTGCAGCAGTGGCAGCCATATGCCTGTATATCCCAAATCTAATTGGCTATTAGCTCTCTCCTTGGAGGAATAACCCACGGCTGATGCCACAAGCTTACATCCTCTAATGGTTAGGAGATGTTATAAACCACACGAAGACCCTGCCATACTTAACAGAAGAAAATGTAATTCATGAATTAACATACCATCCAAACATCTGTGTCTATACCAAAGTAACCTACCATAACAATTAGTACTGTTTAAATACATATATATCTAATTGCGTGTGCTTCATTAGTAGGATCGAAAGGCTATATATTATACTGTATAATACCTAAATATCTAATTGCATGTACTTCATTAGTAGGATCGAAAGGCTATGCCTGGATAAGCTGGCAGCCCATGAAAGAAAACAGCCAGAATTGACTAGAGACCAAGACATCAGCTCCAGAGAAAGTAGACTGTTTTGCTTCTCATCCACCTGTGCCCCTTTTCTAAGCCTAGGGAACAATCTGCGGAAGAGGGGGCGTGGTAGAATGTAAGGGCTGCGATTGGGGTTAATGGTGAAACTACAGCAATATACACTGGACACTCATTTGATCAACTTGATTGAACATACAAACCCCCCCTGCTAGATAGTGGGACCCATGAGCTGTGTGGGTTTGGG
The DNA here is from genome assembly GCA_009823505.1 of Rhizomys pruinosus. NCBI lineage: Eukaryota > Metazoa > Chordata > Mammalia > Rodentia > Spalacidae > Rhizomys > Rhizomys pruinosus. Next base: position 2,997,537 of record VZQC01009923.1, read on the forward strand.
CACAACTGCTTGCAAATTGGTTTTACATGAAGGATGCTTGTACTCACAGATTATCACTTATTGTTAAAAAAATGAAAACAAAACAAAACAAAAAAGCAGAGAAAGATGCAGAAAAGTTACGGCAGAATGCATGATCTGGGATGGGTAGGGGTGGGGTCGGGGGAAGGGAAGGGGATATATGCCTGAACTGAATTGGAAAATTATGTATGAAATACACAAAGCATCAATAAAAAATAAAATAAAAAAAAGTGCATTTGTTTGAGAGGGAGAGATGTGTCTGTTTGAAAGTCCATCATCAAACTTAAAAGAAAATGCTGACATTGAGAGAACTGCACAATGAATCATGAAGATCCAGGGGAATTTTAAGGTGTCCATGATACCCTGACAATACCATTGGTTAGCTCATGTGGAGGAATGCCCTGAGAACGATCCCTATATGCTTATTTGTTGGTTTAGGGAGAACAAATAATTCCCTTGCAGTTCAGTAGAGTGGGGCCTTATATTGTCATGATGATGCAGAATCCGGTCCTGCTAGGGGTGCTGCTGCCCCCTATTGTCACTTCCAGAGCCTGCCAGGCCAACTTGTTACCCATCTCCTTGGGCTCTAAAATTGTTCTTGGGCAAATCAAATGGATAATTAATAATTTTTAAGCTTTTAGAGGAATCCATCCCTGCCTATAAGTTCTCAGTTCAAAAGCTAAATTCTACCATTAGGCGACTCTGCAAAATCACAAATGCCAACACAAATCACACGCACATAGACTGGTCTTGACTGTTTTAATGAAAAGACATCAAGGGAGGCTTTGTGGACAAAGGGAAACAGAGCTCCATTCGACGGTCCCTTACTCTTGAGATTCTTTTATCCCAGTTCTTGAGATAAGAGTAAATACTAGGTTAGATGCTGATGAAACATTGTGGTAGCATTTTATGATTACAGATTATTTTTTACAGCATAGTTGCTGATGAATTGTCAAATGAATTGCATGGGTAGGCCTCTGGCCCATTTTATTGGACACAAGAGGATGAATTCTATCACCCTCATTGCTCAAGAGGGCTTTTCTTCCTGAGGTAAAGTAGCCAGGCTTCCCCTGAAGAATTTAGTTTCCAGCTAAAACAGCCCGGAGAAGGAAGCACATTTTAATCATTTTCTCCATTTCTCCTTTGCTTTGCGCCTCCTCACAAAGCAAACGTGCCTCTTTGGTGAAAGCTCTTTCCCACAGTTTGACAATTCATCACCCATCTCTGAGCATCTCACTCCTTTTTGCTTTTAAGCTCATTGTTCAGACATTTATCTTCACAGAGGCGAATGGAGAGAACATCTTTAAATATGGCATCGATATGTCCCGACCCAGATGCAAGTCTCTTAAGCCAGTTTCCCTCAATCCTGTTACTACACATTAACTCTGAACAGGATTATCTACCAGCCTGCCTGTCAAGATGTAGGAGAGAAAGGAAACGAAATAGAGAGCAAAGAGCCTTTCTCCTCGTCAGGCTGCTGTGAGACCAGTGGGATGAAAATTCGTTCTGACCTTAGTTTATTCACGCAGCCACGTATTACAGTTACTGCTGTATGCTGGGTAGCTGAAGAGCATAAAGAGGGATTTGAAACATAAGCAGTCCCTTCATAACATCTTTGCATATTCAGAAAAGTAGCCAAAAACCTAAACTTTATTTATCTGCATATATAATTTATAGCATATTTTAATCAATAGCTTAAATAAAGAAGAAACAGTTGAGCTCTAATAAGTCATGATTTAGATTGGATTGGTTTGGAGCTAATGAAATAATTAGCTCCATTTAAATGTGATTAATTTATGGCTGTATATTAAGTGCTCAATTAGTTTAAGAAATTTGTGTTCTCCAAGTACTGGCTGAAGAAGGCACTGACTCAGCAGATGCAGGGCTTATGTGAAACTTTGAATCTTCTAAGCCACTGGAATGAATAGCTGCTGCAGCCCCAGCTTACTCTGCTCAGCCCAGGGAACTTCAGGAGGATGCTGCAAGGAGCAGATTTTGATAGGCAAGGTTGGGAGCTTCAGTAGGTGAGAAACAGCTTCTAAAGATACAGTTCATCAATATCCCATAGACAAGCATAAAAGACAAGATGTTTAGGAGGAACTGAATTATAAATATTAGGGATTGGGAACATTGCTATTTCTAAAGCTCTCCATTTGTTTTAATGTAACTGAAAAGAAAACTCACTGTTTTTGCAATACTGGTGTGGTCCATGATTCTGTTTTGCTCTAGATTTGATGACCATGGTAATTCTCCTTGTCTTTTTGTATTTTATTTTTAGTGTTCACTGCAGTTTTCAGTTTCTTTAGTTATATCTATCTCAAAATATACTAGTTTGACATTTTTAAATTATAATTTCCTAGAGAATAAGAACATTATTTTCAACCAAAGTACATAAAATACTGTAAAAACCCGTCAAAAGTATGAAAAATTTCCCTCCTTACAAGCTAATTAATTAGCCTGACAGTTTCATGGATGGTGGCAGAGGTGAGAGACTCCTGAGTTGGGGACAAAGATTTTATTGCTTATAGAGATAGTTAGACCCAGATTTACAGATTGCCCGACATCTGTGTCCCCAGCCTCAGTTTCCACAGGACAGTCAGTATAAAGAAGACCAGGTTATAGCTCTGTGCCTGGTGGGTTGCTTTACATGAGAGGAAACCCAGTTTCAGGGAACCCAGATCGTCTATAATGGGTAGTAAGGTAAGGTGTTTACCTTTTATTCCAGAGGGAGAAACTATTTGTCTTTTTAAGATTTATCTTTACACAAAAATATTGCAAGAGAATGTCAGGAACAAAAGCAGTTAGTTTGGATGCTTGTCTATAAGAGAGACTCAGAGAACTGACTTCCACCTGTATCTGTACCTAGAGAGGTATCTTGTGGAGGAAAATGGGTAGTTCCTTATAGAGAAGCTGAGGCTGAAGGTAATTTGATTTCTTCTCAAAAAATGAATTTTGTCTGTACTTCACAGTGTCATTATTAGGAAAAAATAAGGATAAATGAGTTCAAAATAAGTAAAGTCAGATATGAATCTCTTATTCAATTATTTGGATCAGTAAAGTATCATGATGAAATATTCAGCATTAGGGACGTGAAAGCTTTCTTCAAGCTCCATACCCACCACTTGTCTGTCAGCATATGGTTAAAAACCAGCATCTGGTTTGGGGATACAGTTCAGTTGGTAGGTTTCTGGTCTAGCATGCACGAAGCCCTGGGTTTGATTACCAGCATCACATAAGCTGGATACCGTGGCACATATATAGAATCACAGCACACAGAATGTAAGATCCTCTCTCAAATAATTAAAAAAAAAAGAAAAATAAGTACGAACTCCTGATGTTTAAAGTTGTTCAGTGACATCACTGGCGTTTCAGGGAAGTGTATCCCTACCATAGATAGGCTGAACCACAGCCTTTCAGGGCTATTGAGCAAATAGCCCCTCCAACCTTTAAATTCAATCATTCTGGCAATAATTAGGCTGCAGTCATTTTATTCAGTCAATGATTTAGTTCCATTGCTTATTTTAAGTGTAGGCAGGCAACGATTATTCCTAGTGGCACCTAAGCATCTGGGCCCCAGAGGTCCTCACTGGAGGTTTCAATGCCTTTTACTCATTAACTTTCTTATATCGGGAAAGCGTCCACTTAGCTAATGCAGAGGAGATCAGAGGGTTTCCTCGGTTTGTCCCATCCTGCAGATGGAATATGACATTTCCACTTTTGTTAATGCTCCATACTTGACAAAGATTGGTGGCTAGTGTCATGAATCTGAGGGCATTATCATATTCTTTGCCCTGAAAGGAGATTGTATATCGATTCTTTTTATATGGCACTTTTCCCAGGAAGGAGAATGGAAGATTTTGATTATAAGCTGTAGTTGTTTTTGAGGGTTAGGAATGCCAGATAAGCAAAATAGGAATGAATTTGTTAAATACCAGTTTTCCAAAATTAGTTAAAGCTATGGAGTTTTCTGCCAAAATTAACATGTTAGTTAACTGAACATTATCATCTGTGAAAAGAAGGCCCACTTTCTTGTCAAGAATGGTACATTTTCCAAGACTTGAAATTATTGTGGAGAGGTAAAGATAGGAGGAAGGGCAGCAGCTGAGACTGTGGTGGGTGCAGGGGGAGTGCGGAGAGTGTCGGACCAGAATCTCACATCTTGCAAGCACACAACACACATTTACAGAATATTTTGGGGTGAGGGGGTGGTCCAGGGGACTGGTCATTGTTTTCCCCCTTTTGCCTCTCATGAATGAAGAACAAGAGATTGACTATTCCTGCTGGCGCCTTTGTAAGTTGTTTTAACACTGTGTGCCCTCTGTGAAACTGAGTATACCTGATGCTAAAACAGGAACAAATCATGCCTTAATGTGACCTTGATCATCCAGGAGGCCCAGGTCTGCAGATTGTCTTAGGAGACTGTTTTTCTTGAGTGTGTCTATGTCTTTGAGGCAGGGTCACCCTGTAGATGTCCTTGAACTTACTATGCAGACCAAGCTGACCTTGATCTCATAGAGATCCACCTGCTTCTGCCTCCCAATCACTGGGATTAAAGTTGTGCACCAACATGCTGAGCCATTATGAGATTATTTTTAATTTGATCTTGAAAACGCTGAGTTGGTACATTGGATGTTTTGGTTACAACCTGAAATATTATGCTTATAGGTGAGTACACTTACATTTAGTAGCATCTTCTCCAGGAAATTCCAAAGGGTAAAGTTGAATGCAGCTATTTCTGATACCCTGTCCTGAGCACAGAGTTTTAAGCCAGTGAATATTATAATTGGTTTAATCATTAAATCTGCAGTGCTTGTGTCCTCTATTTCTAACACACACACACACTCACACCCATACACACACACACACACACACACACACACACACACACACATAAAATCTCTTTTGGCTCCACCCCGGCTTCCTTCAGGTCACTTATTTTATTGTGCTGTGGAAGTTGCACATGAATCCCTGTTCTTTTTGCTGCTTCAGTGATGGAATTTGACACTGGTGACCCTGGTATTGATGGTGATACTGGTAGTGACCCTGGTGTTGATGGTGATCCCGGTATTGATGGTGACCCTGGTGTTGATGGTGACATTGATAGTAATGGGGATCCTACTATTGATGGTGACCTTGCTGTTGATGGTGACCCTGGTGGTGATGTTAATGGTGATACTGGTGTGATGGTGACACTGGTGTTGATGGTGACACTGATGTTGATGAGTAAGATGGTTTTCACAACACAAAATTTAAACAATGTGTAAGAAAAGTACAGTTATCTTAAGTGTCCAGTGTCTCTCCAGATTTCTCTTTTTTTTAAATTTAAGTTCTTTGTAATACCCTGAATTTTATACGAAGCCTTGCTGAAGCTTAATGTGGAACATTAATGTTCTAGGTTTGGGCTTTTAACAGGTGTTATGAGTGGTTTTTCTTTTTCTTTCTTGCTTCTTTTATTCTTGGAACAGAATGTCCTTATTCAGAATGTGTGTGTGTGTGTGAGTGTGTGTGTGTGTGTGTGTGTGTGTGTGTATCTGTACTTCTGTAATCCAGCTTAGTGGACGGTATTTACCATTCTGGATTTTTTACCTCTCAGTAGCTTGACACAAACACGTAGTAAGTCAAACATGACTGGTGTAATATAATGCTTTGATATTTCCTTAGTTGTTTTCAGTTACAGAAGGCTGAAGAATTGATCTGCCCATACTGAGCTAAATGCAGGGCTCTTCGTTGTTTCTGTGCTGTTCTGACTTGTGCCATTTGCACAGAGGTCTGGCCAGCCTCTCCTGCCTTCTGGACTGACAGTCACTTTCATCCATCCTGCCGTGCTTCATATTCAGATAGACATGTTCCATTGTGCCAGAGATCTAGAGCCCACAGTTTCTTGTCATGTGTGTGGGCTGCTTCATGTCATTCCCTGATATTCATGGAACACCCATAATATGCTAGGTGCTGTAACACTGCCTATGTGATGGGGTCTGGCTGTGAGAACAGCAAATCATGGCAGGTTGATGGATTGGATTTTTCATCTAGCTTTAATTGCTCAGGCTGAGATGGGAATATTGTCCCATTTTTCCCCTTTTCTGTGGGGAACATTTAACTGTATTCTGTACTATGTTCCTTGCATGTCTGCTAACAACCTGAAGATAATATCACTTGGTGCTTGAAGCTAGAAATCCTTATTTGTTCTGATACTATATAATTTATATTTGCAATTTGGGTCTAGTACAAATTTCCTAGTATATGGTCTCTTTCTTTCTTTCTTTCTTTCTTTCTTTCTTTCTTTCTTTCTTTCTTTCTTTCTTTCTTTCTAGATTTCTATCAATCATCTATCTATCATCTATCTATCTATCTATCTATCTATCTATCTATCTATCTATCTACCTACCTATATATCTGAGACAGAGTCTCCTTGTAGCCCCAGCAGGCCTGGAACTCACTATGTAGATCAGGCTGGCCTCCATATCACAGAGATCTGCCTGCCTCTGCCTCCTGGGTGTTGGAATTAAAGGCGTGCACCACCATACCAGGAGGCATATGGCATTTCTTGTAAAAACACTCAGCAAACTTGTCTAAGCTTCTTTGAAAGTATAACTTAAAAACTCAAATGACTACATCCTGCTCAGTAACCACAGACAGTAATGACACCTCTAAGCAGCTAATGCACACATGTAATACCCTCATAGCTTTGATTTAACTTTATTTACAGATTAAAATTGAATTGCAGCTGATTTATTGATATAATAGGCAGAAAGTGATTATCAGGCATCCATCACTGATGGAGAAACATCCAGTCAAATTATGCTCTGAGGTTTGCTTTAACCCAACCTAACTCATCACCTTATGAAACTCAGAGGACTGGAGTCATACGCTCTCACTAAAGTCAATGAGCCACAACTCCCACTAAGCTCATATTGGCTCCATTCAAGGCATACAGAAGTTATAGTAATTTGTACAACTGCCAGGATGTTATAAAAGGAAATAGCAATGGGCTAGAGCTTTAACATCTGTACTTCTTCCCCATGTATATATCCATGGTAACATTACTCCTTAATGTTATTGCAAATCCATAGGGATTTGGTACCACACCATTCATAAAATTGTGTCAACCTGTGCATACAACTAGCTGGAGAGAACCAGGGAGCAGAGAATGGTGGTGCCTTCACTAGTGATAAATAGCTTAGGAAAGGCATCCCTTTGGAGGTTGAATTAGTCCACCTTATGTTAGGATACCTGAGGCACTTATAAAAAAAAAAAACTTCTTCAGCTCGTAGTTCTGGTGGTTTCAGTCCAAGTTCAGGCAGATTCATCACTTTGGACATCTGGCAAGGCTAACATGTCATAATAGAAGCACATGGTGGAGCAACACACACCATGAGACTGGAATCAGTGAATGAAAGATTGAAGCTTGCCGATATCCTTCAGGGAAAGGATCTTCTCCTGTGAGCTGTCTCTCAAAGGTTCCATGGAGCAAACCTATAACATGTCCAGCTTTGGGGTGCATACTCCTATTAAAATGAAAGCAAAAGGAAAGTTGGAATGAGTCTATAGTTCAGAAAACACTGGTTAGAAGTATACAATAAAGCTCTTTGTGGTCCTAGACATTTATAACTTTTCTTCAGAAGTAGAAAAATTTGGGATGACAGAGAATATAGTGGATTTATCATTGCATGCCAGGGGCTTGGCACACAATCCAGGCTATGGGCTAACCAAAACTGGCCCATTAAGAATTTCCTTCTGGTCCTGGAGAGATGGCCCAACAGATAAGAGCATGGCTGCTCTCTCAGAAGACCAAGATTTGGTTCCCAGCACCCACATGGTGGCTAACAACCATAACTTCAATTCCTGGGGGTGGGGGGGATCTGATGATACCCTCTTCTCTTGGAGGGAAAGTTGTCTTGCACTCCATGGTAGCATATAGATTCCCTATATTTTCATGTTCTTCCTCAAGACTTTCTTTCCATTCTTTATCATGGGAAAATATTTCCTCTTTATGATTTCTGCACCCACTGTTTAAGTGGTACCTACAGGCTGCCGTTATACATAACAAACTTCCTCCATAAGGTCCTGGAATTCTTTATTGACTGTCATGGTTCTCACTGTAATGTAATGATTGACATTTAGACCATTCTAAGACAATGCATGAAACATTTGGCCATGGAATTTTAACAGCATGAAAGTGTTTCTCAACACATGATTCACTATGTTTGTTTATATTGGAATAATACTTCATCTTGGCTTTACTTTGGGATATATGCAATAATTAATTGACCCTTTCCTGGCTTGCAGAATGTATCACTAAGCATTCATATGACCATTGACAAATATTTTGCTCTACTAGGATAGTATGATAGGCTATTCTGAGAGAAAAGTGAAGGTCTAGCTTTAAATGTCATTATCTGTGCATGCTTGCTAGGTTTCTCACTTTGGTGCAGGGCTTTCAAAGATTATCAAGCCATATGGTACCTAGGGAGAATTAAGCACAGACCATTGACAGGATAAACCATGCATACTTTGTAAGCTTGCACACCAAATACTCATATGAAAAAGCACTTGCTTTATACACTTCAGTGATTGAGTTTTAAGCACTAGTATCTCAATCGTCTCATGAGAAACTGATTTCATATTCCATGCCATTCAACTAATATTTTACTTAGTCCCTAGAAAAATTCATGCATTGCTGTAAATCTAGGAATATAAAGATGAATATGCTATAGTTCTTGTCTTCAAGGAAATTAGGGCTTAAGGCTAAGCCATAAGCATCTAAAGAGCAGCTGTAGCTCAGTGAGTTAAGTATTGGTCAATTAAAAACTGTGAATGAATGTTCACCTTGTGTTATAAAGTATGGATTAAAGTCTGTCTATAGCAAGGGTATTAGAAAAGAGCTGTCTGTGAAGCATGGTCCGAAGGGATGGGCGATTGAACATGAGTCTTTAGACTTATGAGTCGAGAGGTTTGGGAAACAGTCAGGACTGGAGATACAGATTTGGAGGAGTACTTGACTTTTTAGTTGTTCCTTAAGCCATGAGATACTATGACTGAAGGAAAGAATGCAGTGAAAATGAGGGGAATCCCAGTGATAGCGTATGTTTGAAAAGCAGTGGTTACCTAATACAGCCTGTAGGGGACAGAAAACCACCTTGACACACTCAGAGGTTTGCAACTTGCAAATGTCTCCAGTGACAGAGCATACTACCAGTGATTGGTAACCAAAATTATTTTGGGGGACCTATAACTTTGAGAGGGACATAACTTACTGTCTAGAAGGAGGGAGCATTGGAGAGAAGAGTTGCTGTAGTCAAGGGAAGAACTTGAAGAAAAAAAGTGGTCCATATGGATATCACATGGGAGTCCCTTTCAGCAGTTTCTGCAAATGTTGGTCCTCTACTGCACTGAAGGTGGTACTGGGCAATTATTATTATTTCACTTTATTTGTTATTTATTTTTAATTTTATTATATTTAGTGTGTGACATGTGTGAGTGTGGGTTTGGGAGTTAGTTCTCTTCCTCAAGTGAGTCCAGGGTTGACCCTGTAAGTCTTACCCTTTTACCCTCTGAGTCATCTCTCCAGTGCAATTGCTATTATTTTAAGTTGTAAGGATCACCAAAATGACGTATGATTTATAAAAATATTTGTTCCATGTAGAGTGTTGAATTAAAAGTTTATAAGGACTGAAATTTGAGCTTCATCTACCTACCATCTATCATCTGTCTGTCTGTCTATCTGTTCTGGTTTGTTTCTCCATTTCTGTAACAAAACATGCTGACCAATACCAACTTGGGGGCATCTCCTGGGTCAGAGCTTATCACTGAGGGAGCCCAAAGTAGGAACTCAGGACAGGAACCTGGAAGCTGGAGCTGAAGCACAGGCTGTGGAGGAATGCTGCTTACTGGCTTACACCCCTAGTCCATGCTCAGCCTGCTTTCTTATACAATACCCAACAGCCTGCCCAGCGGTGGCACCACACACAATGGGCTGGTCCTTCCCACATCACTCAATAATCAAGAAAATACTCCATAGACATGGCTACAAAGCAGTCCAATGGAGGTAATTCCCCATTTGAGGCTCCCTCAACCCATGTGTGTCAAGTTGACACTGAAGCTATCTGGCACTCTATCTATCTATCTATCTATCTATCTATCTATCTATCTATCTATATCTATCTATCTATCTATCATCATGTATCTATCATCTATCTATCTATCTATCTATCTATCTATCTATCTATCTATCTATCTATCATCTATCTATCTATCATCATGTATCTATCATCTATCTATCTATCTATCTATCTATCTATCTATCTATCTATCTATCTATCATCTATCTATCTATCATCATGTATCTATCATCTATCTATCTATCTATCTATCTATCTATCTATCTATCATCATGTATCTATCATCTATCTATCTATCTATCTATCTATCTATCTATCTATCTATCTATCATCATGTATCTATCATCTATCTATCTATCTATCTATCTATCTATCTATCTATCTATCATCAATCTATTATCTGTCTATCATCTGTCTATCCATCTATCTTTTTTTTTTTTTTTGTCTTTTCACGACAGGGTCTCCCTGTAGCCCCAGCTGTCCTGGAGCTCACTCTGTAGACCAGGCTGGCCTTGAACTCACAAAGATCTGCCTGCCTCTGCCTCCCAAGTGCTAGGATTAAACGCATGCGCCACCACGCCTGGCTTTTTTTTTCTATCTATCTTTATCTATGTATCTATCTATCATCTATCATTTATCTATCTATCATCTATCAATCTATCTCTCTGTCAATCATCTATTATTTTTGTATCATCTAGCTATCATCTATCTCTATATCTATCAATCATCCATCATCTATCTATCTATCTATCTATCTATCTATCTATCTATCTATGTATCTTCTATCATCTGTTTTTAGTAAGCCTAAGGTTAGCTGTAGATGACACTGAGAAATGAAGTAAAAATTGGCACCCTTTTTATTCTCAACCAAACCCTGGAAGAGATGGACTGCTGGTAAGAGAACGTACTAATAATTCACAGTCAAAATAAAATTGCTCAGAATGGTCTTGCCAAATTCCTCTTTTGAGTCTGATAGGTTGTAGCACTGCAACATCACAGACACCTTCTGTAGCCTGCAGCAGCCACTTTAAACAGGGACCAATACTGTGAGCTGAGCACTCTGTGACTAAGCAACAAGTGTTGACTGGGTGATCATTGCAGATCTGGAGGGAGGCTTCTGACCCTGCCCTGTTCAATACTTTCATCAGCAATTTGGATGAAGTCCTAGAGAATAAGCCAATGGGGAGAAGCCACAGGGAGGCAGATATTGATTGGGTTGAAGGTAGCCGTCTGTCTAAAAATGATGCGGGCTCGTCAATGGCAGAGACTGCCTCATCACCTGAGCAGTGCTGGGAAACTCTGGATGCTTGCCCATCATTTTCTGCCTCTGGTAAGAGATTAGATTAGGTGACTACCGCCAGTTCAACTCTCTGCCTTTCCATTGTAAAGGCATTCTGCACGTCTTTATAGCCTAGCCCCGTGCTCCTTGCAAGAATAAGTGTAATAGGAAACTTACCATAGGAACGCTGTGCTGTTTCTTTTTACCTTCTGAATCTGGTTTTACGTCCTCCACTCATATTTTCATCCAATTTCTGAAGTAATTATAAATCATAGAGTGCACTCAGGAAGAATTGTGGGGGAACCTATGGTATATTTAACATTTCTTTTCATATATTATCTGTAGCAGATTACACCTCAATAGTTCAACCTTTAAGTGTCTTTGAAGAAAAAAAGTCCTATTTTTTTAAGTTTTGGAAAGCAGGCAAATGTTAAGTAAGTCATATATGCAGAGGGTGAAACAATGTCCTAGAAAAGATTCTTCTTAAGGTCAGGGACATATGCTTATTGTTTCTAAGTTCTTCTCAGAGTCAGTGTCTAGGATACAACCTCTATAACACAACATCAGCTCATAACCTATATGCTCCCATACTGTCAGACTTTGAACAGTCAGCATTATGACCACCAGTTTACTTCACACCAATTAGCTAAACCAACTAGGCATCTGAGCATTGCTTGTTCTTTTGTAAAAAAAAAAAATCCATATTTCTTGACAATCCCCATGCTTCTCTGTTGTTAAATCATTTTGGAAGCATACAATTCTAACCTTCTGCACAAGAGCTTCAGTTTGGAATTTGTAACATTCTTGAATCCAGCAAGACAGAATCTATGTTTTCTTTTCCCCCCTTTTGGTTCTATATTCAGGAAGCCATATGAAGCCAAATGTTCCTGATTATTGTGACAACTTAGCACGGCTAAATGCAGAGCTTCACTCTTGGCCCATTGCCAGTATGCTCTTTGTTTCTTTTCCTTTTATGATTTTCCTGCAGAGGAGAATCAATGGAAGGCCAGATCAGTGTAACTGGAATTCCCGTGACTGTGCTCAATATCCCCTTTGCTTATTTTATTTCCACGTGGTGCCATCAGTGCAAAGAACATGATCCTTTTAGTCTATTACTATTTTAATGTACAGCAAGTTTCCGAAAAACATATGAATGAATGTTTGTGATACATGTGTGAAAACCTGGAACCAGACAACTTTTCTGAAAGGCAGAACAAAAATATTAGGCAATGCAGAGACCTGGCATCTTCCAGTGTCTTGTACCATTGGTGATGGTTTGCCTCTGTTGTGACTCCTCTGTGATCCATTACCGAAGGGCAGAATTCTAAAGAATTATTGAATTAACATGTGCATTTAGTGTAACAAAAGCTCTTCCCTTAAAATGCAGGCTGCACAGAGAGGCATCCTTGGATTACTTCTGCCTGTAATTGCCAAGGGTTCTTTTTACGCTAGTGCCATTTCTTTCATTAACATCACACTGGGATGGTGCCTTCCTTGGTATCTGCAGGTGCCTGGCTGCCTTGCTCCTAGGGAGACTTTTCAAAAGGGTTCAGCTCTTCAAATATGATTTGCTACTTCCTGTGAACTTTATAGCCTGCTATCCTTTTTTTTTTTTTTGTAAAAAAAATATGAAAGGTTAAGTTGATACAACACGAATGTCTAATTGATGTAGGAGTTCAATAATTGCTTTCTTTAGAACCACTTGGATTTTATCATAGTAATTATATGGCCTTTGTAGAGAATGTTGCATTTATTTGGTACTTTATATAAATTCCAGTCACTTATTTTACATAAAAATACACACTGAGGACTTAGTCTCTGTCTATAGCCCCAAGTACTTTCATAAAAAGAATTTTAAATGATGCTGAACACTTTTTAAGATGTTTCTCAGCCATCTTTACTTCTTCATTTGTAAAGTCTCTGTTCAGCTCATTATCTTTTGTTTGGGTCATTTGTTTTCTTGATTATTTGTTTTTTGAATAATTTATATAATCTAGATGTTAAACATCTGTCAGATGTGTCACTGGTAAAGGTTTCCTCCCAGTCTGTGGGTTTTCTCTTCTTTGTTTTTTTTGCTGTACAGAAGCTTTTTAGTTTAATGAGTTCTTATTTGTTGATTGTTGATCTTATTTCCTGAGCAACTACTGTCTGATTTAGAAAGTCTTTTCCTACACCTATAAAGTTACTGCCAACATTTTCTTCTATCATTTTCAGAGTTTTATGTTTCACATTTAGGTCTTTGATAAATTTGGCGTTGATTTAAGCATCTTGAAAAGTGTTCAACATTGCTAATAATTAAGGAAATGCAAATTAAAACCACTTTTAAGATATCATCTCTCCCGGATAAGACTGGCTATGATCAAGCAAACAAACTGTACCAAATGCTGGAGAGGCTGTGGGGAAAGGGGAACACTCATTAACTGCTGGCAGGAATGCAAACTCATGCAACCCCTATGGAAAGCAGTGTGGAGAACTCTTAAAAGACTCAAAATGAACCTAATACTTGACCCAGTCATACCACCCCTGAGTATATACTCAAAAGATTCATTCGGTTGTGGAGATACAGGCATAGCCATGTTTACTGCAGCTCTTTTCATAATAGTGAAGAGCTGGAAGGAACCCATGTGTCCCTCAGCTGATGAGTGGATAATGAAAATATGGTACATCTATACAATGGAGTTCTATGCAGGGGTAAAGAAAGAAGACATCATGAAATTTGCAGGTAGATGGACAGAACTAGAAGCCATTATGCTAAGTGAAGTAACACAGTCTCCCTCATTTGTTTATCCTACGCCAAATCCTTATATACTCTGTCATTTCAGTGTATGTGTGGAGTGTTTATATGCATATTTTAGTATATGTGTGGAGTGTTAATATGCATATTTTGGTGTAATATAAAATTAAAGGGAACAAAACCAAAAGACTTTTTCAAAGAACTGACCGAAACAGTAAACTCCTTTAAAAAGTTAAAAAAGACTAAGAAAAAGATGCAAGACAGGACTTAACATGTATGGAAGAATGCATGAGCTCTAGTGAGGGGGGACATGGATGGAGAAACAGCTCTAAATTTGATTGGAAAAAGTTCTATGAAATGCAGAAAAGCTCAAAAAATTTAAAAAAGAAAAAAAAGGGCCGGGTGTGGTGGCGCACAACTTTAATCCTAGCACTCAAGAGGCAGAGGCAGGTGGATCTTTGTGAGTTCAAGGCCAGCCTCGTCTACAGAGTGAGTTCCAGGACAGCTGGGGCTATAGGGAGACCCTGTCTCGAAAAGAACAAAAAAAAAANTCTTAAAGAGAATGCTACAAGGTGATACTGTACAACAGAGAAATTATAGAGAACATTTGTATGTGTCAATCCCAAAGTTCTTGCTCTACAGATTTTATGTAAAGCAAATGTGGGCAACAGCGAATTATATCTCCATTTAATTCAGATGCATTACCATTTTTATCAGATTCTGTAAACCAATGTTGTTTAATATACACATGTTTACTTTTACTTTTTTTTTAAAAATTTATTTCTGTATGTGTATCAATGTACTGTCTGCATGCAGGTCTGTGCACCCGTGTCGTGCAATGCCGCGGAGGTCAGAAGAGGGTCTCGGATTCCCCTGGAACTGGAGTTCTCCTGGAATTGGAGTTCCACACGGCTCTCGGCCGCCATATGGGTGCTGGGGATCGAACCCGGGTCCTCTGTAAGAGCGGTTGGCGCTCTTAACCACTAGGCCATCTCTCCAGCCCCAGCAGTCGGCATTCTTAACCGCTGAGCCATCTCTCCAGCCCCATGAATCCTGGCCCTTTCATGTGCTTTCGGAGACCCCTGGTTTTCACTATATAAACTTGTAACGAAGAAAGAATAAAAGAGGTTTCCAAAAAAAAAGATTTTTTAAATATGCAAATTATTTTTGATTTGTCTGTTCATATTTTTAAAAAATGCTCTTTATTTTACATGTCATCAGTATTTTCTATAAATTAAATTATTCTTATTATTGAACTTTTATCATTTTCAAAAAGTACTATGCCTTTTGTTTGTTTATTTGGCATATGGCCCAAAGAGTGCAGAAATTATCTGTGTGGAAATTGATTACTTTACGGCAGTATTCTGGAATGAGGATCTAGAAGAGTTGTACTAAAATTTAGTTTAAATTATCCTACCGAGGGCCATGATGGAGCTTGGCCTAATTTGATAATTTACATTAATTGATCAACTAGAACACTTCAGAATTTTGAAATTTCATAGCTGTTTGAGGCTTTTGTTGTACCAAGTTATTATGTTTTCCTTTTCAGTTCAAAGGGTTAGCCAGGAATTCCCTCACAGTTTAACTTGGTATATTAAACTGGACAGATGGATTTCTGTCTATAAATAGTGACTCAAGCATAGCCACATAGTATGATAAAAGGAGCCTGCTTTTGCTGTAATATTTTTAACACTTTAAGACTTTTCTTTTGATGGTCATAGACATAACCATCTCTCTCTCTCTCTCTCTCTCTCTCTCTCTCTCTCTCTCTCTCTCTTTTTGAGACAGGGTCTCTGTGTAGCCCCAGTTGTCCTGGAACTCACTCTGTAGACCAGGCTGGATTTGAACTCACAGAGATCCACCTGTCTCTGCCTCCCAAGTGCTAGGATCATACCCATCTCTTAGCACACCTTGAGATGTGAAATGCATTTGTCTTTAAAATTAAAATCTTTCTAGCATTCAAAGAATTAAAGACTCAATTAAAAATTGTTCTTTCTCTTTAAAGGCTATATATTTAAAACTTTTCTGTAGAAATCTGGTTGGATTGTGAAGTTTGGGGACAATATGAAGAAACAAGAGAACACCAGAGTTTAAGGAAACCTCTACATGGCTTCTTAAGCTGGCACACCTTGGAAATCCTTGTGGGAATTAGAAGGCATGTGAATCACAGGAAGGGAAAAGGGGGGTTGCATACAGATTGTTGCATGTGCCACATGCTCCTCTTTTTCTGTCTGTCTTGGTTGATCATTACCCAATATATGCCCCCCTCAAAGACCTCTTCTGGGGTCTTTATTTCCTGATTATGTGTGTTGGTTGCATTTGGCAGTCACTAAGGAGAGGGAGAAACAAGTAGGTCAGGAGTTCCAATATTGTTACCGGCAGTAGTTAATTGAAGCTGACAGAACAGAATTGAGAATGTAGAGATTTGAAGACA
Source organism: Rhizomys pruinosus (assembly GCA_009823505.1). NCBI lineage: Eukaryota > Metazoa > Chordata > Mammalia > Rodentia > Spalacidae > Rhizomys > Rhizomys pruinosus. The sequence continues at coordinate 3,014,120 of VZQC01009923.1, forward strand.
AAACTCATCAGCCATAAAAAGGTGAGAGCTGTTGTGAGAAATTGCACACACAGATAGAGCAGCTATGTAGCAAATTCTGTAGTAACTATGGTTTTAGCAAACCAGATTAGATGGAAAGGGTGAAGGGATAAGCGTATGCAGGGTTAAGAAGAGCTTGTCTCAGAAAGCATGGGTGACTGGAACTGTATTGCTGAATTCTTAATTTTATCCTTAATTCATTTTTACCATTATAAACCTCCCCCTTTAAAAGGCAATGTTTTAAGAGCTGGAGTTAGTTGGAAATTAATGATTGCAATATAATCCTAGAAAATATGATGGGGAGAGTAGTTTGGTACAATGGAGCCTAACACAGATGATAGAACATGTGCTTGGTTGGGGGGTATTAGGGTTAGGATTGGGGGCTGTGGGAGGGTGTCAAGTGAGAAGCAGGCATAAAGGTGCTTAAGACTGATTGAAAAATTAGCTCTCTCCTTGGAGGAATAACTCACGGCTGATTCCGCAAACTTACATCCTCTAGTGGTTAGGAAATGTTATAAGCCACAGTAAGACCTTGTCATCTTTTACAGAAAAAAATGTAATTCATTGATTAGCATACCATCCAAACATCTGTGTCTATACCAAAGTAACCTACCATAATAATTAGTACTGTTTAAATATCTATATATCTAATTGCCTGTGCTTCATTAGTAGGATTGAAAGGTTATTCCTGAACAAACTGCCAAGCCATGAAAAGAAACAGCCAGAGCTGATCAGAGTCCAAAATGACATCTCCAGAGAAAGTAGACTATTTTGCTTCTTGTTCACCTGTGCCCCTTTTCTAAGCCTAGGGAACAATCTGTGGAAGAGGGGGTGTGGGAGAATGTAAGGGCTGTGACTGGAGTGAATGGTAAAACTATGGCAATATAGACTGGACTCTTATTTGATCAATTTGACAATACTTACAAGCCCCTCCAGCTGGATGGTGGGAGCCTTGGGCTGTGTGGGTTTGGGCACAACTGCTTGCAAGTTGGTTTTACATGAAGGATGCTTGTACTCAAAACTTATTACTTATTGTTAAAAAAAAGAAATAAATGAAAGTAAATGTAAAAAAAAGGCAAATAAAAGAGCTGGAGTTAATTGGAAAAGTTAGAAAAGCTTTACTGTCATTGAAGAATTACGATATAAATATAAATCTTACACATATCACAATGCATTTCTATTTTGATAATTAGATAGCAATTCCAAGTAGTTTGTATTTCAAGGCACATATTTAATATCCTGAAAGGTCTTAATGTAGTCACAAAGCAGCTGGTCAGTACATGTGGGATGTTAAGTTTCACAAAGCACTTCAGAACTTTAAAGTGGTTCTGGATCGCTGTTTTCCAATCAATTAGAAATTTACAATATTATAGAAATCATTTGATTTTCTTGGCTTTTATTGACTCTTATTATGGAGAAAAAATCTAAATACTGAAATTAATGATTGCAATATATCCCTAGAAAATATGATGGGGAGAGTAGTTTGGTGCAATGGAGCCTAACACAGATGATAGAACATGCGCTTGGTTGGGGGGGGTATTAGGATTAGGGTTGGGGGGGCTGCGGGAGGGTGTCAAGTTTGAAGCAGGTATAAAGGTGCTTAAGACTGATTGAAAAATTATGTATGGAACACATACAAATTTCAATAAAATTTTTTTATAGATATTGCTGAATTTTCTTGAAAAAAAAGGAAAGAAAATACAATCGAGGGGCCTGAAGAGATGGCTCATTAATTAAGAGCACATACTGCTCTTCCGGAAGACCCAAGTTCAGTTCCCAGCACCTACATGGGGGTGGTACACAACTATCTGTAACTGTAGTCCCAGGGTGTCTGGCACTCTCTTCTGGACTCCGAGTGTACCTGCACTCGTACATGCACACGCACACAATTTAAAAATTTTTGAAAAGAAAATAAGATAAAACTGGTAGGTAATATCAGAACTTTAATATTTGAATGCTAAAGATAATTTTATATTAATGAAAGTGTTATGCCTGGATTGGTTCACTGACTCATTTCATGCACCCTAGTAGGAGCCATTGTAGTTGATGTTTTGCTATGATATAAGCTTTGCTGCAATGGTTGCTTGGAGTTGCTAGTAATTTGTTTGTATCTTCTGGTTTTTTTTCCCACCCAGTGAGGATAGTGTTGCTGTGTATGATGAGGAGAAAGACGTTCAAACCTAGAGAGAAGGAACCAGCAGGAGACAGAGAAAGATACCCCCAAGTTAATCCATGGTGAAGACAGGGAGTCTTAAGTTATAACCAGTAGCTGCAGATACAGGGCAATGTTAACATTGCCATTATGAACTCAGTACATTATACTCAAGGAAAAGAGGCTCTGAGTCTACATCAGAAAACTAGGATGAAAACTGGCTTACATGTTAGAATAAGAAGTATTTTCTTTGTGTGTGTGTGTGTGTGTGTGTGTGTGTGTGTGTGTTTTAGTCATTACATAATGATGTTTCATTGTGAAATCTTCTTTTTTTAATTTTTTTAACATTTTTTTATTGATGCTTTGTGCATTTCATACATCATTTTCCAATTCAGTTCAGGCATATTTCCCTTTCCCTTCCCTCCCACCCCCATCCCATCCCAGATCATGCATTCTGCCATAACTGTCCTGCATTTTTCTCTCAGTTTTTTTTTCCATTTTTTAGCTATAAGTGATAATCCATGAGTACAAGCCTCCTTCATGTAAAACCAATTTGCAGGCTGTTGTGCCCAACCCCTCACAGCCCCACCTTCCAGAGGGGGGTGAGGGGTTGTATGTTCAATCAAGTTGATCAAATGAGTGTCCAGACTACATTGCTGTAATTTCACCATTCACCCCAATCGCAGCCCTTACATTCTACCACGCCCCCTCTTCGGCAGATTGTTCCCTAGGCTTAGAAAAGGGGCACAGGTGGATGAGAAGCAAAACAGTCCACTCTCTCTGGAGCTGTTGTCTTGGACTCTGGTCAATTCTGGCTGTTTCCTTTCATGGGCTGACAGTTTGTCCAGGAATAACCTTTCAATCCTACTAATGAAGCACAAGCAATTAGATATATAGGTATTTAAACAGCACTAATAGTTATGGCAGGTTACTTTGGCATAGACACATATGTTTGGATGATATGTTAATCCATGAATTACATTTTTTCCTGTTAAATATGACAGGGTCTTACTGTGGCTTATAACATCTCCTAACCTGTAGAGGATGTAAGCTTGTGGCATCAGCCATGGGTTATTCCTCCAAGGAGAGAGCCAATAACCAATTAGATTTGGGATATACAGGCATATGGCTGTCTCTGCTGCACAGTATTTCCAGGCAGGTGAGGTGTAGCTGGTGCTGACGGTGGAGTCTTGCTTGACTCAAGGAGACCCGTATTTGCTTTATTGGTTTAGTTCCATTTGACCACTCCTGGGTATATACCCACAAGACACATCTTACTGCAAAGATACATGCACAGTTATGTTTATTGCAGCTCTGTTCACAATAGCAAAAAGTTGGAACAAGCCCAGGTGCCCCTCAACTGACGAGTGGATAGAGAAAATGTGGTACATGTATACAATGGAGTTCTATGCAGCGGTAAAGAGGGACAACATCACGAACTTTTCAGGTAAATGGATGGATCTAGAAGACATTATGTTAAGTGAAGTAACACAGTCCCAGAAAAAGAAATGACAAATGGTGTCCCTCATATGTGGATGCTAGTACCAATAACCCAGATATAAATATTTCTCGTGGAGAGGGATACATAGTAAAAGAACAATAACAGAAAGACTGCATCAGAAAACGGAGTGAAATGGTGAATTGGGAAGGGGGGAGGGGTGGGAGAGGGACACGGGTGTATATTCGATTAATGCATATTTAATTGACGTGAGTTCAACAAGTACCCAGTTTTGCCTAGACACTGTCTACAGGATACATGGTGTTTTAGGACTTAGTAAAAGTAAATATGTGTATATTAAACAACATTGGTTTACAGACTCTGATAAAAACGGTAATGCATCTGAGTTAAATGGAGATATAAATCGCTGTTGTCCACATATGTTTTACATAAAATCCGTAGAGCAATAACTTTGGGATTGGCACATACAAGTGTTCTCTATAATTTCTCTGTTGTACAGTATCACCTTGTAGCATTCTCTTTAAGATGATTTAACATAAAAAGAAGTATTTTCTTGGAGTCGAGAGCTGGCTCAGCAGGTAAGAGCACTGGATGCTCTTGCAAAGGACCCAAGTTTGGTTCCCAGCATCTGCATGGCAGTTGTGCTTGATAGCTTTAGTGTCAACTTGACACACCTGGGTTGAGGGAGCCTCAATTGGAGAATTGGCTCCATTGGATTGGCCTGTGGCCACATCTGTGGAGTATTGTCTTGATTTTTGAGTAGTGTGGGAGGGCCCAGCCCACAATGAGTGGTGCCACACTGGGCAGGTTGTTGTGTGCCGTATAAGAAGGCAGGCTAGGCATAAGCCAGGGGAGCAAGCCAGTGAACAGCATTCCTCCATGGCCTATGCTTCAGCTCCTGTCTCCCAGGTTCCTGCCCTGAGTTCCTGCCTTGGGCTCCCTAAGTGATGAACTGTGACCCAGGAGATGTAAGCTGAATAAACCCTTTCCTCCCCAAGTTGGTGTAGGTCAGTGTTTTGTCACAGCAATGGAAGAGAAACTAGAACAGCAGTTAACAACTATCTTATTTCCAGTTCCAGGGGATCTGATGTCCTCTTCTGACTTCCATAGACTTTGCACAACATGGACACACTTACATACATGAAGATGATACACTCATATACATAAAAAAGAGAAATGGTTTCTTTTAGAACTTTTGTCTGAAATGAACCAGCAACACAGCCTGAAGTTCCCTAAATGGTAAAACAAGTTAGAAATATGGCTCCAAGTAGCTGATGTAAGATAAGGTTCTCCCACACAATTTAACCATTCCTTGGATGTGCCCAAAACTAAAGAAAGTAGAATTCTTGAGGGGATCTAGATGTCTTGAAGTTATGGAAGAGGTCAGGATTTATACTACCATGGAAGTTTTTACATGGTAGCTTAAGTCCATAGTTATTTAAAATTTCTTTTGTTATAACTAATTTGATCCCTTTTTCATCATCTAATTTACTAATATGAAAGGTTGTCAGAGTAAATACAGGGTATCCATTATTCACATTTGAATGTCAGAAAAACAATGAATTCTATTTAAATATGATTGAAACCTTGCACAGAATATATTTAAATTAAAACTAGGACTTCTTCAGAAAAGTAACAAGGTGATAAATGTTTTGAATTTTTCAGATTTTAGTGTGTCTCCCAATCGCTTTTCCCCCTGAGTTGCCGTTTTCACATGAAGGGCAGTTTCTCTAGCATAAAATTTCTGGGGTGCTTCTTGGATTGTTAGTTTATTCTTGAAATCTGTTTCTATTAGGATATTTGTTTTCTACTTTTGTTATTAAATTTGCCCATGTAGAACTTGACGTTTCTAATACTTTTTTAATTTTTTTTTATTAATTTTATTTATTTCTGTATGTGTATGAATGTACTGTCTGCATGCAAGTCTGTGCACCCGTGTCGCGCAATGCCGCGGAGGTCAGAAGACGGTCTCGGATTCCCCTGGAACTGGAGTTCTCCTGGAATTGGAGTTTCAGACGGTTCTCGACCGCCCTGTGGGTGCTGGGGATCGAACCTGGGTCCTCTGTAAGAGCGGTCGGCGCTCTTAACCGCTAGGCCATCTCTCCAGCCCCCTCTAATAGTTTTTATAGTCAGGACTATTTCTGTATTTATCTTTGACTATCACTTCTGAACTATTTACTATTTCAGATCATTCCAGGAAATGCACTGTTTTCAGCTTGCTTCTCCTGCGGTCCTGTTCTCTAGTCTTGCTGTATCTATCCCCTTCTGTTCTTCACTCCATTTAGTGAAGGGCCCGAGGCTTAGGGACAGATGCTCAAGATGGTGCCGAGGGGAAGAGAGGGAGGAGGGAACTAAGGTGGTCAAAAGGGCTTCCGTGCAGGTGGCCTTGGCGTGATCAGACAAGGTGTAATCATCTTACTGGCTCTGACCAGACATGCTGTGCTTGTGATCGGCGACCTGTGTACCCATTGGCCCCCAGCCCTCCCCACGTAAACTACAAGCCTTTAATGCAGACAGCTGTCCTTATTTAAGCAAGTGCTTCTTCTGCAATATACGAGTTCCTGCTTTGACTGGCTCCCTATCTGTCTGATTGTCTCTGGGTTCTGGGAGGCTGTGGGCTGGGCAAACAGCGCACTCATCCATCCCCCTGACCGCCGTGTGGGGCAGGACCCCACAATTTAGTTTTTCCCTAAGTTTTGAGTTGTTTTTAATTACGTTGATTTATTTTTGCAGTTTTTCTATGTTTATGATTTCTGAGATGTCTTGGGTTTATTTTGTTATGTTCTTGAACACCAACCTGTTTATTTAATGTAAGCTTTTTGTGGATGTGTGGGAAACTGCTGCCTTCTATTTTTTTTTTTTTAATATTGAGAAATAAATGGGTTTTGGTGAAAAATGAACTTTTTCTTATGGACTAAAACATTCTTGTTTTGTGAACGCTTTCCTATCTGATTACTCTGACACACATTTTGAAGAATGGTTCTATTACAGCGACTTAATTTACATTTTTGCTGAACACTTCGTGTGTGAGAACTGCTTCAGAGTTTAGTTATTTAAAGCAACTTTAAGTCCTATTGGCAAACATATTAAGGTCATGTGGGGATTAAAGTCAGAGTTGTCAGCTCCCATGGTACCTGAAAAATAAACACACTTTTTGAGGTTCCTCTTCAATGTTTATTTCTATCATAAATCAATGGTGGGCGAAGAAACAAAAGATTGAGTAGATGGCTGAGAATTGCACTTCCTTCATCAGATCCTGGGTACGTGAGAGAAAATTCTTATTTTAAAACTGTATCCTCTGTAACATTCCGCTTTTGCCATATTCTTTTTCATACAGCCTTACTGAATTAAATTCACCATTATATTTCTATTGTATCTTTACCTGTGGATTTTTCAATAAGGGCAAACTAGATAAAATACTTTTATTGCCATTATTCTCCTTTTCTTCATGGCTTAAATTCTGTTGGGTTTCATAAAAATCTCCCCTTGGCTTTAGAAGTTAAACTAATAGACCGTCTGAGCTAGAAAGGGTCTCTGACCCTCTTAGAGTTTCCTCCAATGAATCTATGGCTTCCTATTCACCACACTGATCTTTGTCTATAGAAGTCACTGCATTATTTATTTGCCTATTTGAACGCTGTTCTCCAAAACCCTCTCGGTAGAGAGTAAATAGCTGAAACAAGAATGCTTCAATGTGAAATTGAAAACAGGTTATAGAGAGGTGAACAGGTAGACCAGGTAGCCCTTTTCAGAGTCTAGTCCTCATCGCCTTTTACTTTGTTCCCTTTTGGTCCACACTGTTTACTTCAGGAACCTCCTTTCTCAGGAATCCTAGTAAGCTCCCTCTTTCTGATTATAAATGAATGACTTATCTGAACTCTGGAGTTATGTTTCTGTCAGAAGTTTATCTTAAATATGTGTGGTCACTTATCAACTAGTCATTCTACCAGTATATTAACATTCCCACACAAAGCTTGTGTTTAACTGAGTGGTCTTAGGTCTAGTTTTTAAAGGACTACATTCTATCTATAGCCTTTGGGGATTTATTTTTTGAAAAACATGTAATGATTTATTACGATAGGTTCATTGATCTATTTATGGAAGTATGTTAGATTGGAAAGTAGGTTACAGAGCAAAAAATAGAACATGAACAGCCATTCAGAGAAAAGAAAACAAAGAAATCTGATTTTTCAGGACTTAATTCTACATTGCCTACCTTGAAATCTGATCATGATCCTTTATAGATATAATTATCCAATTCAAATTTTAAAACATGACTTTGTAAGAAATATAATAGAGAAAAACCTTTACTTTTTAAGACTAATCTACAGCTATTGCTTTCTTAGAAGTTTCCCATGATTGAATTTCTTTTTGCATCTTACTTAATATTTGTCTTTTATCTCTGTGATGTAATGGGATGCAGTATGATATTGTGGAAGGTTAGAGGCTTAGGTTTAGCTGTGTCTCCCAGTCTCTCTGGACTTGCTTTTGTCATGTGTAAAATAAAGCTAAGGTTTGAAGCACTATCTAGACTCATTCTTAATAGCAAATATAAGTAAATTATTTGGTCTCCATCATTCGATTTCTCTCCTTTCCTTAAGACATGAAAGCTCACCTCAAATTCCAGGAGTTGTTAGAACAAAGGAAATAATTTTGGTTACAGAACAAGAATCCTTTAAAATAATTTGACCTGAGTCTTTGATCATATAATCTCTAATTTATTATATTAAAAGAAATAAGCAGCTACCAGGAAAATGATAGCCATTTTGATCACACACATGACATACAAAGAAAAGATTTAGATTACATTATCGCGATGAAATTCAGATCAGATCAAAGATTTTTCTGGTTTGTTGTTAAAAACTGTATCACTCTATCAAGAAATGGAAAATTTTATTGAACTGGTCTTTCTAAGGCATCAATGCTGTTAAAAATATATGCTTATGGATGAGGCGAGGAACATTTTATTACCAAGTTGAATTAAAATGGTGAGGGCAGTTTTGATAGCACGTGCTTTTAATTTTATCACTTGGGAGGTAGAGGCAAGAGGAGCTTCAGGTCATCCTGGGCCACAGAGTGAGTTCAAGGCCAGCCTGGAATGTGAGAAAACACTGTCCCATGAAATTAAAAAACCAACTAATAAATAAAGTAGAACAAAATCATATTCCAAATGCCTTGAACCCCTTAGAGACATCCATGTCTCAGATGTGAGAAGAACCATTACTTTTATCACCCAGAAGTCTATTTCTTCCTCATTAACCATACTTTTGACAGAACAAAAAATATTTTTTTTTCCTTTAATGAGCATTCAGAGGTATCAAAAAGTAGAGGTTCCCCCCCCCCATTGGCCAGGTTTTTGTTTTGTTTGGGTTATCCCGTGTTCACAGAACATATGTTGATCTAGAGAAAATACTCAACTTGGTCTTTTCCTCCTCTGAAACAACAGACTCAGATTATTTATTTGCTTTACATACTTCAGAAGTTTCTGGGAACATGACCAGAGAAAGATGAAAGCTCGGCTTTCACAATGCAACGCACACAAAATAAGATGGAGCCCTTGGGCAGAGGGAGTACTGTTGGGTTGTCTCCGCCTTTTGTGTTGCTGCTTATTGGAAGTCACAAGCTGATGCGATTCTGTGACTCATCATTAAGGAATCATCTGTTGAAAAACTCTTTTCAAACTAGAATGCTATCCTTTCTGACTCAGAAAAATAAAGGGTTCTAAATTTAAACAAAATACACTAGAAGAGAACAAACCTTCTACATCACAAACTGACATTTGACTGACCAAATTCCCATAATGACATAACAGAAAGTCTCAATATTCTTAATAGCTTGTATTTGAAATGTGGTTGCTAAAAAATACCTCAGTGAATAATAAAATATTCTATAGATAAGTTTCTAAATCATTTTGCTGATTTTAAACTTTACAGTTTAATGTAATTTCATGTAGTATATTTGATTAACATATTCATTAGAAAAGATTGTGCTAATTTGAATTACATGAATTACATTTTATGTTTAAAATAAATAGGACCCTGCATCTAAAGTAGAAATATGTTTCCTCTTTCTTTTCAGGTAATGTATAGAAACAAGGACATGTCAAAGGGTTTGAGGTACTAAATAAAGAATCAAGGCTTCAAACATCTGCTTCTAATGCTGATTCACAGTAGATTTAAGAAAGTAGTTTTTATAGTAATGAGGGTTGAACTTGGAAGCTGTTAATTAATAAGCCCGTGTCTAATTGTAGCTGCTTTATGTCAGTGCCTGGGTTTGAACAGGAATCAGGTTTTATTTTTATTTATTTTTGTATGTGTACGAATGTACTGTCTGCATGTAGGTTTGTGCACCCGTGTCGTGCAATGCCGCGGAGGTCAGAAGAGGGTGTCGGATTCCCCTGGAACTGGAGTTCTCCTGGGATTGGAGTTACAGGCGGTTCTCAGCCGCCATGTGGGTGCTGGGGATCGAACCCGGGTCCTCTGTAAGAGCAGTCGGTGCTCTTAACCACTAGGCCATCTCTCCAGCCCCCAAGAATCAGGTATTAATACCTCTTACAGATGGGTTCTCAGCCGCCATGTGGGTGCTGGGGATTGAACCTGGGTTCTCTGCAAGAGCAGCCAGCGCTCTTAACCGCTGGGCCATCTCTCCAGCCCCACTGCTCTTGCAGATGACCCAGGTTCGACCCCCCGGCACCTACATGGCGGCTGAGAACCTGTCTGTAACTCCAATTCCAGGAGAACTCCAGTTCCAGGGGAATCCGACGCCCTCTTCTGACCTCCGCGGCATTGCACGACACGGGTGCACAAATCTACATGCAGACAGTACATTCATACACATAAAAAAATAAAAATTAAAAAAATACCAGTTACAGATACAGAGTTTGAACTAGCATCTCTTTGTCACTTACTCTACTCTGCCTGCTGTGTCGATCATTCTCTGTACGTGTAGAGTCAGTCACCTCTCACAATAGTTCCTTAATTATAATGTTTGTTACCCATAAGGAAGACATAGTTCATTTTATCTTCTAAGCTAGTTGAATTAAGGTCACTGTGTTCTATTGGCTACATTTTTTTTGTTTACCTGTTTCCCAAAAATGTGACATCTCAATTTTTAAATTTATTCATATTTATTTAAAAATGTCTCAGTGTAATAGCTTAAATTTAATATTTTAGTCACAGTCATAACTGGGTAGCACTCTTTGACAGATTGAAGGATTTTATAGGAATTTTGTAGAAATGACCATCCTCACATGTTAAATGCTCATTACTCTACGTCCAGGTGTTAGGCCAGTCAATATTAAGGAAGGGCTGGAGGTTGAAGACCACAACTTACACATGCCCATGTATCCTCTCTCCTGTCAAGAAAATCATTGCAACAATAGAAATTATGTTTTAAGAATAATCAAGGCAAAACTACTTTAGAAGACAAAAATTCATTTTGAAGAATTCAATAAAAACAGAAAGCAGATGGAGTTGGAGTGATGGAAAAATCAGAAACAAGAAAATCACAGTCAGAGGATCAAAGCCAAGTACCATTTTCTGAAGAAGAATCAGAAGAATCTCTAACAGGAGCCCTCAGTAAGAAAAGACTCCATAAATAGGCCTGGCCAAGGACAGTCATCAGAAAATCAATTAACAACTATGTCTAAACACTTGGATCCTCCTGCAAGATCAGAGTCTTCCACAGAGGCTTTGCCAAGCCCTAGAGGCAGCTTTCTCTAAAGAAGTGGCACTTCCTGCAATTAAGTTCTAGAGCAGAGAACTGTCAGAGAACATGGCAGAGTGCTAGGTAAGTAGGAAGTGGTTGGAGCTTCCTCAAAAGACAGACAGATATACACACATGCACACAGATGCACACACAAAGAGATAAGCACACATCCATACACAGTCACACATATACACAATCATACATTCAGAGAAGTACATTGACATACATAGCTAAAACACTGAAATTGAACTGTTGCTGAATTGAGACATATTGCTTACAAAGTTGTGGGACTTCTCTACCTGCTGGCTCCCTTGCCCTCATTTCTGGATGAGAACACAAATCACTCCTTTCACAGAACATGCAGCCAGTCTTTATAGAGAAGTTATCTGTTTTGGAGGTGTGGAGAGATGCATTCATAAATGCAGAGGAAACCTAGATCAATTGCATCATTTAATCAACTAGGACTTTATTCATAAATGCACAGATATCAGGACCACTGGGCTTTTAGGGAGAATAAATAGCATGAAAAGCTGAACAAGGATAAAAATATGTAACAGATGATCACAGAGGAGACAGAAATCACTAAACACTGAGAGACTTGAAAATCTGCAACTTCCAAAAAAGACTGACCAATGGGAAACGTGTAGGAAAAATATGACTCACTTTAAAGAAAAAAAATTACATAAATGATGGAATTGCCAAAGTACAAAATTTAGTGGACAGGATGAATAATGGAATATGCATGGTAGAAAATAAAAAATGCTTATGTGGAAGATAAAGTTGGCAAAATCTCCTAGAGTGAGTAATAAAACAAAGATGAAAAATATAAAACAAGTTTAACAGATGCTAAGGAAGTTCTATAGGAAGGAAAGATTAGCCAGGCAGGGCGGCACAGGCCTGTAACAGCAACACTTGGCAAAGAGAGGCAGAAGGATCTTTAAATTGGAGGTCAACTTGGGCTACACAGTGAGTTCAAGACCAGCCAAGTGTCTTTTTGAGACACTGAATCAAAAAGAAAAAAGAAATGGAGGTCAGAGGAGGAAGAAGAATTATAAAAATGAAGAATTATGAAAATTAACTCAGATTTCAGGAGAACTCGAGGGTGAACTGAATGCTAAGAGAAATTAGTGGAAAAGAGAAAATTATATTCCAAGAGAAGAAAAAAAATCTTAAAGCCTTCTTGAGACATGGAGATAATTTGTTTATAATAAGGGAGAGAATAATAATCTTAGCAACTCTGGATAAGAGAAGGCAATTAAGTAATGACAAAATTAGAGCAAAAAATGACATCCAATTTATAATTCTCAACAATTTTTCAAACAATCTCTTACATACTTTCCTCCAATTTACATTCTGAACAGGAATAAGCCCAGAATATTACACATAATACCTGTAAAAAAATTACCCGCAGGTTCTTGGGATAAAAGAAAAAAAGAAAGATTAATCACCATATCAGACAGTCAGGGCTAAATGTGAAGGGGAAAAAATTCAAGGAAGAGTTATAAAGTTGGTAGAGGCCTTTGAAAGTGCTAGCTTTTCTTGTTATTGCTGATGAAGCAAAAATTAAGGGTATACATATTTATGTAACCTTGTATTGATATCTACCAGTAGAACTAAAAAGAACTAATCTTAGATATTCTTAAAATGATTTTGAAGACAGGTGAAGTTTTCTTTTTCTTTTTCACTTAAAAAATTAAAAAAAATTTTTTTTTATTTATTTCGGTATGTGTATGAATGTACTGTCTGCATGCAGGTGTGTGCACCCATTTCATGCAGTGCCGCGGAGGTCAGATGAGGGTGTCAGATTCCCCTGGAACTGGAGTTCTCCTGGAATTGGAGTTTCAGGCAGTTCTCGGCCACCATGTGGGTGCTGGGGATCGAACCTGGGTCCTCTGTAAGAGCGGTTGGTGCTCTTAACTGCTAGGCCGTCTCTCCAGCCCTCTTTTTCACTTTTTGAATAATTTTATTGATGATTTGTGTATTTCATACATAATCATTCAGTCCAATTTAGACATATTCCCCTCTCCCTGACCCCTACCCTAACCCAATTCATGCCTTCTTCCATACATTTCTTGCATCTTTCTCTCAGCCTTTCCAAAGTTTTTCATTGTTGTTTTTTTGGGCAGAGTTTAACTGTATCAGTCAGTTCTTTGACCCAGTCTATATGTTGTTGTTCCCTCCTCTTTGTATTGCTCCAACATATGCCTATATAACCATCACATATGTATCAAAATTATGACCTCTGAGAATAAACTGTATGTTAATTCTAAAATATGTTTAAGCATTCACATTTTCCCCTTGAATTTTATGTTACTGTAAAATATGAATACATACCTTCCACCCATATACAGTAATTACAGAGTCTGAAAATAAGTGGTAGGTCAATTCTAGAGCCCATTAAAAGATTCACATTATAATAGCACAGTTGCTTTCAGATAAAAAGAAGTATAACAATAATGTTGTTCAGCTTGCCTTTCAACTGGGGATTTGATTTAGTATCCACAAATGAGGGTAGCCATTTTTGGAATTCACGTTTTCCCCTTTAATTTTATATTACTCTAACATATGCATACATACCCTCCCCCATATACCACAATTACAAAGTCTGAAAATAAGTGGTAGGTTCATTCTAGATCCCATTAAGGTGTTCACATTATAATGGGACAGTTGCTTTCAGGTAACAGAAAAATAAAACACACATGCACACACATACACACACATACACACACATTGCTCAGTTTGCTTTACTACTAGGTATTTGGTGCTAACATCCACAGACAAGAAATACCATTTGTTGTTTGTTTTTCTGGGACTGTTACTTCACATAGCACAATGTCTTCTAGTTCCATCCATTTACCTGATGTCGTCTTTCTTTACCTCTGCACTGAACTCCATTATGTAGATGTACCACATTTTTGTTATCCACTTGTCAGTAGTTAAGGGGCATTTGAATTGGTCCCAACTCTTCACTATTGGGAAGAGAGATGCAATAAACATAGATGTGCGTGTATCTCTGCAGTAGAATGAGTCTTGTGGGTATATACCCAAGAGTGGTATAGCTGGGTCAGGTGGTAGGCTCATTTTGAGTATTTTAAGGGTTCTCCCCATGGTTTTCCACAGTGGTTGTATGAGTTTACATTCTCACCAGCAGTGGATGAGCATTCCCCTCTTCCCCACATCCTCTCCAGCATTTGGTGTCTTTTGTCTTCATGAACTCAGCCAGTCTTATCAGAGTGAGATGATACTTAATGTGGTTTTGATTTGCATTTCCTTAATTATTAATGATGTGGAATACTTTTTAAGATGTTTCTCAGCCATCTATATTTCCTCATTTGTGAAGTCTCTGTTTAACTCTTTATTCCATCACTTGAGTGGGTCATTTGTTTTCTTATGTCTTTGTTTTTTTGAGTAGTTTATATTTTCTGGATGTTAATGCTCTGTCAGATGTATCACTGGTGAAGGTTTCCACCCACTGTGTGGGTTTTCTTTTCACTTCATTGATTGTTTATTTTGATGTATAGAAAGTTTTGAGTTTAGGGAGATCTCCCAAGACCACCTGAAGCACAGATAGGTAGGTAGCAGCTGGGTGCTTCAGCAAGGTGGATTGTTGTTTGATTTAATCTAGTTAATCTAGTTGTCTTTGGCTTAATTGGCTTTTGTGGCTCTGGGGGCGGAGTTATCCTCCCAGCTGGTATAAAAGGTGGGGTTGTGTGAGTCTTCAGATCAGAGATCTCCCAAGACCAACTGAAGCGCAGGTAGTGGGCTAAAAGAGAGCCCCCACCCTCGAAGGCATCTGAAGGAGGCAAGCAAAGCAAGCATTCAACACAGTGAAGAGGCATTTGGGACTCACATTGGAATACAGGCAAGGAGAAGCCCATATGCCAGGAACACGAAGAAGAGACAATATGGGAAAGGTGCTAGATAATCCCAAACCAAGCTCTACCAACTCTGTGGAA
This sequence comes from Rhizomys pruinosus, assembly GCA_009823505.1. Taxonomy (NCBI): domain Eukaryota; kingdom Metazoa; phylum Chordata; class Mammalia; order Rodentia; family Spalacidae; genus Rhizomys; species Rhizomys pruinosus. Next base: position 3,029,412 of record VZQC01009923.1, read on the forward strand.
GATTCATAAAGTGGGATCCCCCTGGGGATGGCCCAGGACACAGATATCAGAAGCTCAATCATGAGCATACTTAAAGAAGTGCAAGATTATAAAGAGCAAATCAAAGAATGAAGAAAAGAGAACTAAGAATTCAAGAAGGAAGTGGAAATACTGAAAAGATCCCATGTTGAAAAAGATAAGGAAACCAACCAGCAAAGCAAAGAGCTACAGGAAGGGATTGAGAAGCTTCAAAAGGAAGTATAAATACTAAAGAAATCAGAAGAGGAAATGAAAAATGAAATCAAACACTCATCCAATCAAGAGGAAAGGAATGGGGACACTATGAAAAGATCAAACCTCTGCATCATAGGAATAGAGGAAGGAGAAAAATCCCAAGAGAATGGTATTGATCAGACCTTCAATAGAATAATAGATGAAAACTTCCCCAAACTAAAAAAGACAAACCGATACAAATACAAGAAGCACGTAGAACTCCAAACAGAGAAGATCAGAAAAGAAACTCTCCACGCCACTTCATAGTTAAAATGCTAGACACCCAAAACAAAGACAAAATCCTTAAAGCAACAAGTTACATATATGGGGAAACCTATCAGAATTACAACTGACTTCTCAGTGCAAACTATGAAAGCAAGAATAATGTGGAGCAAAGCATTCCCAGTTAAAGGACTATAGATGCCAACCCAGGTTACTATACCCTGCAAAAATGTCAACTATAGTTGAAAGAGAGAGAAAAATCTTCCATGACATAAACAAGTTGAAAGAATACATGTCCGGAAAACCAACCCTTCAGAGAATACTTGAAGCAATTCAAAGGACAGAAGAAAGGAGCAACCATCCCCAGGCACCTAGAAAGAGAAACCAATAAAAGCATAACTGCAGAAGTAGAAACATAAACCAAAACTGCAAATGGATAATAAGGCAAAAGGAAGCATCACAAACCTACCAGTCATAACCTTAAATATTAATGGACTAAATTCCTCAATCAAAAGACATAGACTGGGAGATTGGATTAGGAAACAGAATCCATCAGTATGCTGTCTACAAGAAACATCTTACCTTCAAGGACAGGCACCACCTTAAAGTGAAAGGATGGAAAAAAATATTCCAAGCAAATGGTACCAAAAAGAAAGCAGGTGTTGCTATTTTAATATCAGATAAAATAGACTTCAAAGTAAAAGAAATCAGAAGAGACAAAGAAGGCCATTACATTTTCATCAAAGGAACAATCCACCAAGAAGATTTCACAATTATGAATATATATGCCCCAAATTCTGGTGCACCAAACTTTATAAAGACAATTCTCCAGGACCACAAGTCACAGACTAACCCCAGCACACTCATAGTGGGAGATTTCAATACCCCACTGAGTCCTTTGGATAGGTCAACAGGACAAAAAATAAACAGAGAGACATCTGAACTGAACGATATGATACACCAAATGGACCTCATAGACCTCTACCGAACATTCCATCCTAATACCAGAGAATACACTTTCTACTCAGCACCCCACGGAACATTCTCCAAAATCGACCACATCCTGGGACACAGAAGAAACCTCTACAAATACAAAAAGATTGAAATAATTTCATGCATCCTGTCAGACCACAGTGCAATGAAGCTCAACATCAACACCAGGACAAGCCCTCCTGCCTACAAGAACACATGGAGACTAAACAACACACTCTTGAATAATGAATGGGTCAAGGAAGAGATAAAGAAAGAAATAAAAGCATTCCTGGAACTGAATGACAATGACAATACAACACAACAAAACCTATGGGATACCTTAAAAGCAGTCCTAAGAGGGAAGTTTATAGCCCTGGGTGCCTACATTAGAAAAACAGAAAGAGCACAAGTGAATGATCTAACACTACAGCTAAAAGCACTTGAGAGGCAACAACAGATGAACCCTAAACGCAACAGACAGGAAGAAATAACAAAAATCAGAGCAGAAATCAATGAAATAGAAACAAAGAAAACAATACAAAAAATCAATGAAGCCAAAAGTTGGTTCTTTGAAAGAATAAACAAGATAGACAGAACTCTAGCCCAGTTAACCAAAAGAAAGAAGGAACGACTCCAAATCAATACAATCTGTGATGAAAAGGGAAATATAACAACAGACAAAGAAAAGATCCAGAATATCATAGGAGAATACTTCAAAAACCTGTACGCTACTAAGTTTGTAAACCTAGAAGAAATGGATGAATATCTGAAATCCTGGGAATCACCAAAGCTCAACCAAGAAGAGACAGACAGCTTAAACAGACCCATAATATATGAAGAAATTGAGGATGTAATAAGAAACTTCCCAACTAAAAAAAGCCCAGGCCCAGACGGTTTCATGGCAGAATTCTATAAAACATTTCCAAAAGACCTACAACCATTATTACTGAAATTGTTTAGATGGATATGATCAGAGGGAATTCTCCCAAATTCCTTCCATGAAGCCAGCATCACTCTTTACAAAAACCAGGCAAAGATACACCTAAAAAGGAAAACTATAGACCCATCTCCCTAGTGAACACAGATGCCAAAATTCTAAACAGGATACTGGCAAATTGCATACAGACTCACATCAAGAAGATAGTCCATTATGACCAAGTTGGATTCATACCAGAGATGCAGGGATGGTTCAACATACGAAAATCAATAAATATCATCAAACATATAAATGAACTGAAAGACAAAAAACACACCATCATCCCAATTGATGCTGAGAAAGCCTTTGACAAAATCCAGCATCCCTTCATGTTTAAAGTCCTAGAGGGAACTGGACTGGAGGGAGCATTCCTCAATGTAATTAAAGCCATATACAGGAAACCCACAGCCAATATCATCCTAAATGGGGAAACGACAGAAGCATTCCCCTTAAAGGCAGGAACTTGGCAAGGCTGCCCCCTGTCACCACTCCTTTTCAATATAGTGCTTCAAACCCTTGCTAGGGCAAAAAGGCAAAAAAGGGAAATTAATCATTTCTAGGAGTTTTCCGGTGGAGTTTTTAGCATTCCTTAAGTAAACAATCATATCATCAGCAAATATGGATAGCATGACTTCCTCTTTTCCAATTAGTGCTCCTTTAATTTCCTTTTCTTACCTTATTGCTCTAGCAAGTGTTTCAAGCACTGTATTGAAGAGGAGTGGTGACCTTTAAATGGAATGTTTCTGTCGTTTCCCCATTTAGGATGATATTGGCTGTGGGTTGCCTGTATATGGCTTTGATTACCTTGAGGAATGATCCCTCCAATCCAATTCCATCTAGGACTTTAAGCATGAAGGGATGCTGGATTTTGTCAAAGGATTTTTCAGCATCAATTGAGATGATGGTGTGGTTTTTGTCTTTCATTCCATTTGTGTGTTTGATGTTTATTGATTTTCATATGTTGAACCATCCCTCCATCTCTGGTATGAATCCAACTTGGTCATGATCAATGATCTTCTTGATGTGAGTCTGTATGCCATTTGCCAGTATCCTGTTTAGAATTTTGGCATCTGTGTTCATTAGGGAGATGGGTGTATAATTTTCCTTTTTCGTTGTATCTTTGCCTGTTTTGGTTATAGAGTGATGCTGGGTTCATAGAAGAAATTTGGGAGAATTCCCTCTGATTGTATCCTTCTAAACAGTTTCAGCAATAATGGTTGTAGGTCTTTTTGAAATATTTTATAGAATTCTGCTGTGAAACCATCTGGGCCTGGGCTTTTTTTAGTTGGGAAGTTTCTTATTACATCTTCAATTTCTTCATATATTATGGGTCAGTTTAACCTGTCAATCTCTTCTTGGTTGAGCTTTGGTGATTCCCAGGATTTCAGATATTCTTCCATTTCTTCTAGGTTTACAAACTTGGTAGAGTACAGGTTTTTGAAGTATTCTCCTATGATTTTCTGGATCTTTTCCTTGTCTGTTGTTATATTTCCCTTTTCATCACAGATTGTATTGATTTGGAGTTGTTCCTTCTTTCTTTTGGTTAACTGGGCTAGAGGTCTGTCTATCCTGTTTATTCTTTCAAAGAACCAACTTTTGGCTTCATTGATTTTTTGTATTGTTTTCTTTATTTCTATTTCATTGATCTCTGCTCTGATTTTTGTTATTTCTTCTTGTCTGCTGTGTTTAGGGTTCATCTGTCATTGTCTCTCAAGTATTTTTAGCTGTAGTGTTAGATCATTCACTTGTGCTCTTTCTGTTTTTCTAATGTAGGCACCCAGGGCTATAAACTTCCCTCTTAGGGCTGATTTTAAGGTATCCCATAGGTTTTTTTTGTTTTGTATTGTCATTGTCATTCAGTTCCAGGAATGTTTTTATTTCTTTCTTTATCTCTTTCTTGACTCATTCATTATTCAAGAGTGTGTTGTTTAGTCTCCATGTGTTCTTGTAGGCAGTAGGGCTTATCCTGGTGTTGATGCTGCACTGTGGTCTGATAGAATGCATGAAATTGTCAATCTTTTTGTATTTGTGGAGGTTTCTTCTGTGTCCCAGTATGTGGTCGATTTTGGAGAAAGTTCTGTGGGGTGCTGAGTAGAAAGTGTATTCTCTGGTATTAGGGTGGAATATTTGGTAGGGGTCTATGAGGTCCATTTGGTGTATCATATCATTCAGTTCAAATATATCTCTGTTTATTCTTTGTCTGGTCGACCTGTCCAAAGGGCTCAGTGGGGTATTGAAGTCCCCTACTATGAGTGTACTGGGGTTAGTGTGTGACTTGTGGTCCTGGAGAATTGTCTTTATAAAGTTTGGTGCACCAGAGTTTGGGGCATATATATTCATAACTGTGAAATCTTCTTGGTGAATTGTTCCTTTGTCAAAAATGTAATGGCCTTCTTTGTCTCTTCTGACATCTTTTACTTTGAAGTCTATTTT
>VZQC01009923.1:3037453-3064886 GCA_009823505.1 Rhizomys pruinosus
AAAAAAAAAAAAAAAAAAAAAAGAAAATCTTATTTTTGACATCAAGTCAAACAAAGCACAGGACCCGATTTTAACAGTTTTCCATTTTTACCATTTTTTTTAGATGCTTCAGGTGTTTTCAGAGCCAATTGAAAGATATTCAGGGAAATGGTAAGGGGACTTTTTTTTGGGATTCAGGATAGAAGGTGACAAAGAGGGCTAGAGATTGAGGCAATTACTCTAGGATAGAAGGATTTAGGAACAAAATAGATTGTAGCACTGAAAAGCATGCAGCTGGGACCACATGGTCAGAGAGTCTTATGTTTGTGGTATAAAGCTCAAAGTTTCCATAATTTTGTCCTTGAATTTGTATTTTGTAAGATGTTTCAATGGGAAAACAGAACATTTGTGGGAGACTGAATCTATGACTCACCCTTGCTGCTGCACTCTGTCACTTGGTGGGAGATGCATCCTGCCTGTTCCATGCCCCTCTGGCTCTGAAGGGGACTTGGGTCTTGACAAGTGGGAGGTAAGGCTTAAGGAAGCCAGTCCCTTGTGTGATCTCAGGGTGGATTCACAGTGACCATCTCATCCCCAGGCTTGCAGTGGCATGGCAAGCCTATCTCAAATGGAAGCTACAGTCTGTAGGGCTACACCTATCGGTTGAGCCTACAGGCCAAGGAAGAAAAAACTGATTTGTCTAGCAAGGACTACAAGTTTTCATTTTGTACTAGGCCCTGAAAATTATGTACCCAGCCTTAGAAGGCAACTTCAGAGAGAACAGTGTCTAAAGCCCCACTGAGCACTGTCCCACTGTTTGACTGGGGTCATGATTCTGACTCCCTACTGCCTGGAGATGGTGGAATGCCAGGAATTCTTACAGATGTTTGGGTTAGCACCCCTGGCATAGCCCTGCCACTTCCTGAATCTATTGACCCCTCGTTCTCAAGAATGTTGTCTTCTCTGCAACAGCAACCTTTCTCTTGCTAGCTTTTGTGTCCCATACCTCTTTCTTGCCATCCCATCGCAAGGCATCCCCCCATCATAGTTCTTTCCTATATAACCTTTGTCCTTTGGTATTTTTATTTCTGTGTGTTCTCTGCTGCTTTAAGGTCACTCTCATTTGTATGTTCTTTTTTTCCCAGTTTTATTATTTTATTTTTTGTACTTAAGATTCTTCTTTCTTCCTAATTCCAGGGTAAAATTTTTATTTTATTCCTAAAACAGCTAAAAGTGGATGAAATCTTACATTTTTTACTAGTATTTCTTCGTTTCCAGCCCAATTTTCTATTTTGGAAGTGGCATTTTCAACATGTCATAATTTATTCTTTGAAATCATGTTGAGTACTTTGTCTAAATCAAAATACAGATTTCCTGAAATTTGGGAGTTCTTCTGTGCTCAGAATGAGCATTATTCTGTCTGAAACTTGTTTAAATTTCATTATAAATAAGTTCTGAGTATTTACCTTCTATCAGGTCCCATATGAGGCCTGGCAGTTTACATTCAAGACTCTCATCTTAGAATGTTTCAGGAGAGGAGCTTCTATTTATTTGATAAATAAAGAAAATAACTGCTTACAATTACATTGTGGATTAAAGTACATATCCTTTCAGTTATCTGAAGCCCAAATTTTAATGTGACAATATTTGGTGTTTAGTTGGACATTAGGTAAGATTAAGAATAACTGATAGCTGCATGTGGTGGCTCAAATCTTAAATCTCAGAACTTCGGACAGCCCGGTTTACATAGAGAGTTCTAGACCAGCTGGGGCTATACAGAGACCCTGTCTCAACAGCAACAGCAGCCACAGCAAAACAAAACAAAAAGAGAGGATGATGTGGAATTTGTAGCTCCATAAGGTCCACGTATAAGAAAAGAGAAGGGTACATGGGGACACAGTGACAAAGTTCCTGTCTGTAAGCCAGAAAGACCTTGCTCTCCAGAAAACCAAGTTTGGCACATTGAGATTGGACTTTCTACCCCCAGGACTATGAGAAATAAGTTTCTGCCATTTAGGCTCTTTAATCAATGACATTTTGTTGTTAGAGCCCACATTATGACAATCTAGAAATAATTTTCAACTACTTTATCACTTTGATATTTATCTCATGGTGAGGCATGCTTGAAATTACTATCACCATTTTAAGTATTACCATTAGTATTTCTTTTTCCTTCCACACAGCCATTAGGAAACCAAGATCTCTTACTCCAGACAATTAAAAGATAAACAGGAAAGACAGGCGTGGCAGTGAAAGTGAAGTGGAAAAAAGAAAATGAGTTAGAAATCTTTACCAGGTCACTTTGGCCTTCTAAGACAGAGTTTACAGAACACTACAACTTCGAAGAAGATCTGGCTTTGCTGTCTTTTGATAAATCTTTTTTGCGGACTCAACCATACTATGAATAAATTCATGATAAAGACATAAGTAAATAAATATATTTAGTGTACCTTCCCTGTATCAGGCATGATATTAAGTGCTTTATATATTTTATTTTCTCTCCACATTCTCTCTGGGAAGTAAGCATTATTATCCCACTGATATAATGGCAACTGAGGCTTAAAAACATTCATTTCTATAGTCTGACAATTTAGGGACGATAGAGCTTAGCTTCATGTGCAAGCTTCTCTGATTTTGTGATACTCTACTGCATTACTCTGAGAATTTTTCTTTATTTGTATTTGGTCTGTTTTCCTTAAAAAAACTCAGTGAACTAATATTCAACTTTAATTTTAATGAGACAGCCAGCTGCCTGACCTGAAAGAACCCTATGCTGTCTCTCCGGAGTCTTCTTAATTTAAAGACCTGCCAGTCTATGAAGGGTCAGTAATCTCCTTCCTGTTGAATTATCATGTCTCATACAGTTCGTTTTATGGCTCCAGATTAGAGCCAAAGTCCTCTCTTGTTATTCATTGCCTTGTTTCAGTAGGCAGAGTTGGTTAATGTTTTTCTGGGAGGATCCCCAGTGGTCACATTCTGACATGTGAAAAAAATTGGATTTATTTATCAATATATAACCAGCTGTGTGGGAGAGATCTTCCTTCTGCTTTTATCCACTTTAGTTAATTTGGAAGTGGTGGGAATAATGAGAAAAGGAGACATGCATTTTGCATCTCTGGCTCTTCAAAGAGAAGGGTCAGTCTAGGATGTATTCTTAAATCTGAACTTCCTAACCTCAAATTCTAAACTCCCAACTTAGAAGCTCATAGTTAAAAACTCAACCAAAATTGAATGACTGAGAAAATTGTGAATGAGGGGAACTGCTGGGACAGTTTTTCTTCTTTTGGAGTTTTCTGTGGATCTCTTAAATGAATAAACTCCATGGTCCTCTTAGAGGGTGGAATCTGAACTAGCAAAGGGAGAACAGGGAGAGCTGAACATTGCCAGCTATAACTGAACACAGAAATTATGTTTCTATAGTTTTTTTTTTCTTTCAAAGTCCTTGTAGTTCTCCTAGGACATTTTTTTCTCCATTTTCTTCTCTGAACTTCAAGCTTTCTTCAAAATATTTATCTATTATTGGTTATACAGAAAAATTTAATCCTGTATATAAAATATATCAAAACCAAGAAAGTAATGGTCATAATATTGCTAGCTATTATTTTGAGCATCTAGCACACCTCAGCTGTAGTGTGGTCATCATGTTTACCTTAGAGAACTTTAATGAAAGAAAAGGGCTTCATTAAGCTTGCTCTGTACTCATTTTCCAGGGTGGCTAGTGGCTTAAACTGGTAAGATTTATTCTTTCGTAGTTCTGGGGGTAGAAGTTGAAGATTAAGGGGTCAGGGTCAACTTTTCCATGTCTTCCTTCTTTGGCTTGTAGATAATATCTTCTCTGGGTCTTTTGTTATCTGTGCTCATAAGGATGCCCATGGAATAACATTAGAGCCCACCCGAGGAACAATTTACCTTAATGGCCACTCTAAGGTCTTTATCTTTACACAGCAACATTCGGGCATAATCTGAGGTTGGGATTCCAACATATGAATAGAGGGGGCCACATCATATGCTTTTCTACAGCACCCTTCAGAAGCCAGCAACCAGAGAGATCCTTGGGAAACAAGGCATAGGGTCACTGCTCAGTTCAGGATGTCTTCTTGAATATTTCCACACCATTTCTTCAGCAGAACTTGGAACAGAATTAAACAAACAATTCCTTTATTGAATGACTGTACATTTGCTGTGGTGCTTTTAAAAGCTTAAATTGTTCTTTGGCTAAGGTTAGGGCCTGATGTCCGTTTCCCCAGATCTGTGCTGGGTTCTTCTCTGATTTAGTCTTGTGCATACTGACACTATTGCTGATTACCGCTGGGTGAGGGAGCACTGATCTTTAAGGGAGTAGACCTTAGTGGATAAACTTGTACTGAGGGATGTCCCGTTGGGAGGCTTATGGGAGTGTTGCTGGGGGAAGGGTATAAATGATTAAGATGTTCTGTATGCAATGTACAGAAATTCAATAAAAATTTCAGATTGTTGCAAAACATATTTCTTAAACATAGCTTTATCCACGTAGTGTCTTTTCTTTATGTGCATGTGTGTATGGTGTGCATGTGTGTATCTGTGTGTTCATGTGTGGGCATGTGTGTACAGGATTGTTTGTGCATGTTTGTATGTATGCATGTGGTGGCTGGAGAATGATACCTGATCACACTCCAGCTTATTTGTTAAGGCAAGCTCTCTCAATTCAACCTCAGCTCACAGCTAGTCTGGCTACGCAAGTTCTTTGGGGATCCCCTGCTCCTGGATGTGGCACTAGAATTACATGCCATTGCCACTCAATGTTTACACACATGTACTGGGAAATCCATATTCTGTTCCTGATGCTTGCATGGCAAGCACTTTAGCCACTGAGAAATAGTCCCAGTCCTCTACCCACTTTTTGTGTATCATGCAGGGAAAGCCATGGTTGTTCATCCAAATCCTACTTTCCGTTGTTGAGCAGGTGTATCTTATATTTTAATGTATCCTAAAGTGGATTTGAGAGGCTACAGAAACATCCAAATCACAGAATTTACAATAAATTGTGGGCAGCAGGTCTCTCAAAACCACATATAAATGGATGCAGCATGTAATTCTAAATGCCCGTAGAAAGTGGAGCAAGCTTTCTATTTGATGTAATTCTCTTGATATCAGAGGAAATGTGTAACAAACTTGGTAGTCATAAAGTATAACTTAGTGCTTTTAACAGCAGGCTTAGTAATTAGTTGAGCAATTAAGGGACCATAAATTATAATTTTATCTCAGATAGCCATCCTCTCTAACACCTTGGGAAGTCCATTTGCTATTACTTCCTCTGTCCTGCCCCACTTCCTTAATTTTTGCATCTATAAAATAAATCCAAGAATAGAATTCTCCATGAACTTTCCAATAAAGTAAAGAAAAATAGGCTTATAAGTGGTAGAGACCTTCCAAGGTTATTTGGTTAGGTCTTCAGCTTGTAGGCACACTAATTTAATAAAGATAAAATGATACTTTCTCTGTTCTATTTTCCAAAAATTTTAAGCATACAATGTGCCTTAATATTATTTTGCATGAAAACAATTAAATGTGATTTCCGTGTATTGTACACATCCATTGCATGAGAAGATGAAGCACAAGCCAGTGCCTGCTGCAGAGGTGAATATATTTATCAGTTGTAGCTTGGTTGCATCTGAAATTCCAAGGTCAATTGTGAACATTTCAAAGTAAGGTAATATACTTTTGTTACAGCTGTTAGCGTCTGCAGGTCTTGATTCAGGAATCTGACACCTGGCGTGCTCTCCACAGACCCATTTCAGATCCAGAACTGAGCTTTAATATTATTTCTCTTTCTGAAATCAGCCTCTTAAAGTACTGGCTTGTACTATTTTTATCCTATCTTGTTGCCTCTTCCCTCCCCACACCTTGTTACTACCCAAACCATCAATCAACCCTTTATCCATTTTTATAATTCTGCATTTGTTATCCCAAAGGGATACTATACCTTCAATATTTACTGCTGAGACACATTTATTCATCTCATCTTTGGGGGGAAAACCACATATCCTTCTCTTATATATATCACTTTCTACTGTGCTCTTCCCTTAGGACCTTGATGGTGTCCAAGTTCATAATATTTGAGTGATAGCACATTTTAGAGTGGTGACACCCAGGTGGCATATAAAAGTGGTTCTCAATGGGGAACCAGGAGGCAGAAGGCTGAAAGTATCACTGACTCAGAATATCATGTGATAAAGCAAGAATAGTTCTGACTTTTGCTATAATGGTGTAAAAGACTTTATTCAGGACTTTTACAATACTCATCAAGACCATTGAATTAGGGAAAGAGAGATTGTGCTTAACAATATCAATTGGTAATTTATAGCCAAGGAGGTTGTGAGGAATGGAATAGTGGAGGATGGAAAAGTCATATTGTACAAGAATTCTTACTAAATCAAAAGGGTAAGACTCCTGCCAAAGGCAGGCAGAATGACCTCATTTCCTGCAGGAGATGATGGGGGTAAAGAATTTGATTAGATAACAAGAGAGATCAAACAGTAAATGCTGGGGACTCTCTCTAGTTGGATTAGTAGGTTTCTTATGAAAATTGTGCTATGTAGATCCAGCAAGGATGGGGTTCAAGGCTGAGACTTCATAGAGAAAGACTCAAGTAGCCAGATTAAAGCTGTAACAAGGGAGAGAACCTTCCTCAGAATATTTCAGGGAGCTCTGATTGAGTGCGAGTGGAGAAAGTGAGCTTGATTTGTTGTGTTTCCAAATAGCTCTCTGTAGGATTTTGAAGCTGATGTATGTCTGAATTTGTGAAAAACTTACCTTAAGATGTTTTCCAATTCTCTAGAAAATCTGAATTATTTTCAGCCATGTCCTCATACTATAATTAATCGGTTCTCAGTACTGAATATACATTGGAAACATCTGGAGAAGTTTTAATTAATTAATTAAAAATTTTTGTGAGTATGAGTGTTTTTCCTTGCATGCATAAAAAGGAATCTATGTTGGCCAATGCCTGTGGAGGCCAGAAGAGAGCATTGGATCTCCTGGAACCTGTCATTCCAGATGGTCTTTAGCTGCCATGTAGGTGCAGGAACCAAAACTGTATCCTCTGGAAGAACAACCATTGCTCTTAACCAGTGAATCATGTCTCCCTTGGAGAAATTTAAAGTCATGCATGAGAGCCATGCCAGCACTTGGGATGCTGAGGAAGGAGGGCTGATATGAGTTCCTAGCCAGTTTGGTCTATTTAGGGTGTTCCAGGTCCAGGGCTACATAGCAACATCCTATTTAAAGAAATAGATAATAAAACCATGGTTGGTACATCTGATCACCACTGATTTACTGTGGGATTTTTTTTTAGTACAGACTTTAAAGTGTTGCCAATTTTTTTCTTTCTTTCTTGAGATAAGTTCTCATATAACCGGGGTGGCCTCAAGCCTACTATGAACCCGAGGCTCCTCCTAGATCTCTGATCTACTTCCCAAGATTTAGTTAGAATTACAGGCCTCTGGTACCATGAGTGGTTAGAGTTGGTGATTTGTAAAGTTTCCTAATAAACTGAGATGAAGCCAAGCTTGAGACCATGGCTCTAACTGTGGGCTACAAAGTTCAGACAACTCAGTCAGCAATACCCTTTCCCTCTTCCAGAAATTCTAACAATTTCTTTGCTTGTATTCAGTAAATTCTTAATATTTTCTACTCTTGACTTACACAACCAAATTTCTCTTCAATTTTTCTTGCAGGAAATCTTTTCCATGCTTTGACTATTTCTCCAGAAGAGCTTCCTCCTTTCCTTTTTGATCTAGATCCCTTATGTCAACAGAAGTCTGTCTTATTTGTGATATAAAAAAGTATTTTCTTGTTCTTGAATGACTCATTCTTTTTTTATATATTTTTTAATTTTTTTTATTTTTGTACGTGTATGAGTGTACTGTCTGCATGTAGGTTGGTGCACCTGTGTTGTGCAATGCCGTGGAGGTCAGAAGAGGGCGTCGGGTTCCCCTGGAACTGGAGTTAAAGACAGTTCTTAGCCGCCATGTGGGTGCTGGGAATTGAACCCAGGTCCTCTGCAAGAGCAGTCTGTGCTCTTAACCGCTGAGCCATCTCTCCAGCCCCTTCCCCATTGTCTTTGTATCAGACTGCATTTTATGTGAAATGGGATCTTGTGAATAAGGGAGAGAGAGGTGCATGAGTAAGGCATCAGGCTGAATCTGGGAGATGAGGGCAGCGGAATCCGACATTGTTTTGGGGTGAGGCAGAAACTTTGTCTACTGAACTTGTACCATGGAAAATTACTTAGTCTGCTCTGAGGACGTTGTCAGGTCTGACTGAGAATGTGGACCTTTGGTCATAAAAGCAATCCTAAAAGCTATTCTTTTATACTTGTAAATACTTAACACCATTAGAAAGCCACCTTCTCTGGAATTCTAAAGCTTTTCACAGATCCTTTTCTCTTCCTGTGAAAGTTTTGAAACAAATTATTATTAATAAATTATATTTCTATAACACATTTCTTCTCCCAGATTTCCCAGGCAGCAATAAAAACAGAAATAAAATAATTCCTTATGCCTACCTCTTCACTCTTCCTAAGGTCTGAAGCAATTATTGTTAATCTCCAAAATTTCAGAAGTCCTTTGAGTGAAGTTCTACAATGTCCTCCAATTGTGGAGGAGCTTGACCATCTGTTAGGAAGATACAAGTGTGTGATAAAGAGCTTTAACTTTAAGTTACATATGTATGAAATTTGTTTGGAGAGAAGAAAGCAAAATATGTGTTATTTCTCTTGGGAGAATTTTATGGACATCAAGTCATATGTTAACTATGATTACTAACTAGGTCTAAGGAGCTAGTGATTTTACTATCGATTGTGTTTTCCTAAAACTACATTAAAATCTTAGTCAAAGAGTACAAACAAAGGAAGGTTTTGAGTAAAGACTGAATAACTGTGAAAAACATGGCTGGGATTGGTATCTTCAACATTTTTTAAAATGTCTTATTCTTCAATGCAAAGAGCTAAGAATTTGGAATCAATGTAAAACTAAATATACAAGACAGAGCATAAGAAGTGTTACATGTATAAAATTCTTTTGAATGTGTAGAATTATTTCAAAGATAAATGTGTATTTGATGTGAAAGAATTATAAAAACTTATCAAATGCAATTGAATTAAGAGTTCATAAGAATAAAAATGGGACATTTGTGTTTGTCATAGACATTTGTGCATTTTAAATAAGCTTCATTTAAATTATAAACAAGAATCATAATCTGTGGTCCCACACTTTGCAGGGACCTTTTAGCAGTCTCCTGTCACTCAGAGATTATCCTGAGAATGCCCCTGAGGCATTTCTCTGATTCAGGTCACTCTGGGAATTAGGCTGTAGCTCATAGTAACTAAGTCCTTTGAGGTCACTTGTTAGACCAGACACCTTTTTAAAAAATCAATACTTAGGACCACAGCTTTAGAAGGACATGGCTTGCTTGCTACCGATGGGCGATATGTAAGTGTTTGTTCTCAGGGCATCCTTCACACTGACGAGGTTCTGGAAATCAGCAGGGCAATGATGAAGTGGCTAATCATTTGCTTTCTAGCCTTACACATATCGAGGCTCATCATTAATCACAGTGTCTGTAGATGTGCTTGCATTTTTTTTTTTCCTTTCTGGATTGGTGAGTTACAAGAAAGGAAAACATAACTGGTGAATAATAATTATAGAATGTGTATGGAGAAATATCAGCGCTGTCAGTTCATTGGTTTGTGCTTAACTTTTGCCAGTATTCATTGCCACAGAAGAACATTTGAATGACTTCATGTCAACAGTGTGACAAGCAGTTCAATCCTTCAGAAATATTCATAAAATACTTTGAAGCCATTCAGATGTTCACTGTGCCATGTAATGTTAAATAGATGCTCTCTATCAGTCTTTGTGTGTATGGCTGTGTTCACACTTGGGAGAACAGATCCAGTCAGCAGAAGAATATTTTATGTGTGAGCATTCCAAAAATTCAGGTCTAACTGTTTATTTCCAAACATTTAAAATTTACATAGATTTCATTTGTAAGTCTAACCCCTTTAAGACTCGCTTATGTTTATGTTTATCACAGTCACATTCCAGGAAAGTTCTTTAGTCTGAAAGGGGGAATTTTCCATATACTTTCTGGCACCAGACTAGATTTCTTCTGACGCCCAGGCAAATGTTAGTCACCTAGGGTCCCAATGGAGAGAACTACTTAATCATCTTCTGCTCTGGCAAATCTGAAGTTTATCCTCTTCTATGAATTTGTCATACTTATTTTTGTTTTAATTTTTATTTATCCTATGGTAATTTCATACATGCAAACAATGTTTATAGATTATATCTCCTCCACATTCTCCCTGTCTAATTCCTCCTGGACCCCCATCCCACATACCCCTCCCGCCTTCGAGTCATCTCCTCCTCCTCCTCCTCCTCCTCCTCCTCCTCCTCCTCCTCCTCTCCTCCTCCTCTTTTCCTCAGTGAGTCCCATTGGTGCTGCCCTTATCAGCATGGGTGTAGGGTGCCATCCACTGGAGCCTGGGTAACTACCATGAACCACATGACTGAAGAAAAAACTGACTCCCTCTCCCAGTTCATCACATCTCTTTACTATTTTTTTTAAAGGATAATTCTTTACCTGTTAGCTGTTATTATGTCTTGGATCAATTATCCATTTGTACTTCTAGGACTCAGCACTGGCCAATCAGGGTCAATACAGGGAACATTCCACATTAATCAGATTCAAACTTGTGTGTGTGTGTGTGTGTGTGTGTGTGTATGTGTGTGTGTGTATGTGTGTGTGTGTGTGTGTGTGTGTGTATATCTAACCCTTGAGAAAGAGTCATGCACCACCCCTGTCTCTTCCAGTCTTTCCACCCCACCTTCCTCAATAGTCCCTAAGTCCGGGGTAGATGACGTTTAATATATGTCCTATTCAAAGACACACACTCTGCAGTTTCTTAGTCTACATTTTGGCCAGTTGTGGCCATCTATGTTCATTCATCAACGTCTGTTGTATGAGGAAGCTTCACTTGTAGGAATTGAGAGATGCATTAATAGTCTCTTTACTCTCTGTTCGTTCAACTATGTTCTGTGAGCCAGAGGTGTTGAGGTTCCATTGTAGATGTGTCACCTAAGGTTAGGCATCTCGCAGATTTATTCTATAATTCTATAATAGTCTCCATCTGTTACAAAAAGAAACTTCTTGATGAAAGGTGACTGATAAACTTGTCTGCAAGTATAAGGATACATATTTAGCAAATACTAAGAAATTATGTTTGTCTAAGGATATGAAAATCCTAAAACTCTCTCTAGGCTCTGTGACCTCTTCAGCTGTGTATATTTAGCTGTGGAACTCATGTGTGGCACTGTAAACACATCTTATGTTTGAAGTTGAAAAGAAATGAAAATTAACACATATGATTTGCATTTCTTATATTTAGCATATCTTCACACATTAATTTCACATTACATGCTAATTTAATGCATTTTTTCATTTAGAGTTGTATTCATTTTGATGAAGACAAGTGGAAATTTGTCATAAGTAAAATATTGTTTGTCATAGATTTTGTATATTAGCACTAATTGAAATCACCAAAATTATTGATCATCAAGAAGGCTGGAAAAATGTGTCCAATTTTTATCAGTGAGACCTTTTCCTTAATTACCCTAGCTTTGTATTTTTATGCCTCTTCCTGATACCGAGACAGACTTAATTTTTGTCTCCTTCAGAAAGAAAACAGGAGAGATGGCCTAGCGGTTAGGGGCGCCGACGCTCTTGCAGAGGACCCGGGTTCGATCCCCAGCACCCACATGGCGTCTGAGAGCCGT
The DNA here is from genome assembly GCA_009823505.1 of Rhizomys pruinosus. Taxonomy (NCBI): domain Eukaryota; kingdom Metazoa; phylum Chordata; class Mammalia; order Rodentia; family Spalacidae; genus Rhizomys; species Rhizomys pruinosus. The sequence continues at coordinate 3,049,249 of VZQC01009923.1, forward strand.
CTGAAACTCCAATTCCAGGAGAACTACAGTTCCAGGGGAATCCGACACCCTCTTCTGACCTCCGCGGCATTAGCGCGGCATTGCACGACACGGGTGCACAAACTTGCATGCAGACAGTACATTCATACACATACAGAAATAAATAAAATTAATAAAAAAAATGTTCTCAGAAAGAAAACAGGAAACCAAACCAAAATAATCCAAGAGTCTTGGCTCAGAGTCAGTTTCTCTCTCATACCTCTTTTTCAACCTTAACCAGTTATCCATAATTCTCAGGAGACTGGTCTCCAAGTGGATACATTTCATCCATTTCTGTTATTACTTGCTTTCAGTCCACTCCAATCTGGCCCTTTCTCTCTTTACTTCAGCAAAATGTATTTCCGCCTTCACGGGCTTTCCTGTCCTTGTCTCCACATCCATCTCTGTGCTTTCCTTCTCAGCAGCAACTGACTCCCTTGGCCACGCTCCTTGAAGTTCCCCAGCTTTGCACTTTTGGAGTAGCTGTGTGGATTTCCCTTTTACATTTTGGGCTGCCCTCTCTTTGACAGGTTCCTTTCCTACTAGCCGACCATTGAGGGCTGCAGTTCTATGAGACTTATCTTTTGCTCCTGTCTATTTCCAGTGTATATTTCTTCCCTAGAGTTACTGCATTCACATTTTGAAGTATCAGCTGTATGATACGGACTCTGAAGTCGATATTTTTATCTCAGACTTTGCTTAGCTCCCATTTGCTGCATCCATATTGTGCTTACTTAAAAGTTCATTTTAGATGTTTCCAATTTGCCTGCAACTCAGCATGTCTAAAGCTCTGCTCGTGGCCGTCCGTCTGAAGCTTGGTGCTTCTCTTTCCTGCTGTAGTAAGCACACCTTTGACCACACCTCATTCAGCCCAGTCCTGGGCTCTACTCCAGCTACACTGCTCTGCTTCTTTGACTAAGCCAGGGTAATTGTTAGTTTATGACCTCTGCACTTGTTCACCCTTCAGCCTGGAATCTTCTGTTTCTGTCTAGTGTAGAATACTGTCTTCCAGGTATACTCATCATCTTTATCGGATCATCAGTTGTGACTACCCTGGTATTTCCTCATAGAAGTTGGCGACGCAGGTCACCAGACCCTCTTAGATTTCAGCTCGACACTCTCTCAGCACCTCCCTGCCTGCTGAATGTGATTCTTCCCAGCTGTTTATGGGTGCATATCTCAGGTTCTGCTAGAGTACACAAGGTGAGGAAATTTAACTGAAGGCAGGGAGTTGTGGGAGAGGGGACTCCATCCATGCAAGCAGCTATATGAAGTCATCGTCCATGTTGGGGTGAGATATTTTGGTGATGCAGCTCTTTTGTCTCTCTCTCTCTCTCTCTCTCTCTCTCTCTCTCTCTCTTTCTCTCTCTTTCTCCTATAAGTATCCTCTTCTCCATGCTCCTCTAAGTAAGCCAAATCAACTCATAGGTTCTCCAAATGGAACTTCAGTGGAATCATTTCTTTGGCCTGTCCTTGGTTCCTGACCTGGGGTGAGTAGGTGTTAGTTCCTCCCTGCCCAGGAAAAGTTCCTTTTCTCTATATCCAATTGACAGTACCCAATATATACCAATGCAGGATATGATACTTGATTGAATTCAGCAAGTATGTTTTGAATTCTACTTTGTGAACACTTGGCACCAATGGAAGTCAGAATAAAAGGTACAGCAACAACCAGGATTTTAAATAAATCAGCAGGCTTGCTGGGACAATAAAATTTACACACATTGATTGGGGCTTCCTGCCATCTTCCAGCAGAGTGATTTATTCGTGATGCAACACTGTCTGTGGAGAAATGTTCGTTCTTTGTTTACCTCTCATTTCAAACATTACTCCTTCACTGAGATGTTCCCATAACATTCTTTTTAAAAGCGTGGCTTACCCATTTCTGTCTTTCTCTGTCACATTACAATTTTTCTATCTCATACTTGTAAATATATGCTATGTTATTGTTTATATATTATTGTATTCTCTGAAGACTAAATCTAAACTCCTCAAAAGAAGTTGCCTTATTTGTGCTGATTATAATTGTTGAAGATGGTGTCTGCTGCGTTCTAGCAATGCAATTTTACTTATTAGTTTCCAAATCCATTTGCTTCTCCCCGTTCCCACAGCATTACCCTTGTCTCAGCTACCGTCATCTCTTGCTTGCAATAGCTTTCTAACTGCATCCATTTAGTTTCCCTCCAATGCACATATTTTCCACTCTGCGACTAGAGTAGTGCTTTTATGGAAGCACATCTGATAATGGTTCTTTGCTCTTTAAAAAACATTCAAGCATTTCCCATTGTTCTCAGGATAGTGACCAGAATCCCGAAGGTGAGCTATAAAGCCAGGCACGATCCTCTCGCTCTCCTATCGCTTTTCCCTTGCTTCCCCGGTAACTCCTCTCATGTTCTGCACATTTCTCAAGCACACCATTTCCTTCTCACCTTGGAATCTTCCACAGGCCATTTCCTCGGCCCCCATGGCTCTTTAGTTGTATCCACTCTGTGTCCTTGAATTTATCTCGTAAATTCCTACATACTTTTCAGATTTCATCCAAAGCTCATTGTGCTGTGTGTCTGGCACTGAGTTGTGTGCTGTCACAAATGAGGATGGAACTGACTACACACATACTCTCTTGGTTTCCAAGTAAGGTGGCTTTTCTTCCTAATGCTTTTGCAATCTGTCAATATACACATTTATGTACTTATAGGATTTCTTTTTCTAAATATCTCTCACCAAGCAGTTAGCTTCATGCTTTCCAATATGGATTCTTGGACCATATGAATGCCAGAAATTACCCCCAAATACTTCGTACCTATTCACAGTTGGAAGTATTATAATTAACTTTGGCTTAACTAATTGATGCAATATTTATGTACCAGTCAAGCATTTACAATGACAATTCTATGCTTAAAAGCTTAAGGGTCTCTTTTTACCCGCCCAGCTTAAGCTTTGCATTCTGTAACATTTTCTTCAATGAGTTAAGTGTCATTTCTATGAATATCTCTAATCATGTCTAATAGGAATCTTGCTTGTTAGGTTGTTTACAAGATCTTCTGATGAAATTGCAATGTTAGTCAAATATAATCCTGAATGAATGGGCTCAGTGGTTTTTGCCATAAGCATTTAAGTTAATCTGTTGGCAACATGGAGAGAACACATTTCTTTCTATTTGGCAGGATATTAACTCATTTCAGCCATAGAAGCTGTAATTTTCTGAATAGTATCCTAGTGGCTAGAAAAAGTTGAAGCAGGTTTTCAGTACCTTTCTTAAGCCAGTGGTCCAATTTACACACTGAGGATCTGGCTAGATATATGTTGAGGGAAACCAGTGCATGATATAAAGCATGATTGATTCAATTCAACAAGAGTGTTTTGAATTCTACTCTGCGAAAACTTGGCATCAGTGGAAGTCTGAATAAAAGGTCTAGCAACAACCAGGATTTTTGATAAGTTTGCAGCCTTATTGGGACAATAAAATTTGCACATACTTTGATTGGAATGTCCTGCCATCCTCCAATGGCATGATTGGAATGTCCTGCCATCATCCATTGGTTGTGATTTATTCTTGACTTTTCCCAGCAGGTGGTTCCAATACCCCACATTCACATTTTGTAAGAGGTCTACCATTCCTGAGGTCACACAATTCATTAATCTTGAAATTCTCTCTCTCTCTCTCTCTCTCTCTCTCTCTCTCTCTCTCTCTCTCTCTTTCTCACACACACACACACACACAGACACACACACACACACACACACATACAGAGTGAGTGTAGCCAGTCATCAAGGTTTATCTCTCCATTGTTACAATTGGTTCTCCTTTTATCCCCATTATTTATGTTCTTGTGCCTCATACTACCTTCATTTTCTTACTCAATGAAAGCATAGACTTTGTTTTGTAGTGCTAAGCTGGTGGAATGTCATTTAAATAGACAAAATGTAAATTTGGATGCTGTGCATGGAGATAGCTGTCCACGGATCATGGAACCATTAAGTTCATTTCTAAGCATTTGAACCCTTCCACTGAAAAAGAATACAGTAATTGACATTGAAGTTGAGCAATCCTAATGGTGGTAGTTCTTTCTAAGTATGCTGAAATCCATCATTTCTCGTGATCATCACTATTTCTTTCACTTTATTATTCAGAGAGGAGCTCAGACCCTCTAAGGTTTGAGTATCAGCAGGTGTATACATCTTCTATCCATTTGCTTTTCATTTGATTGTTGTCCAGAACGTCCAAAAGGAGGACTGTGTGCACGGATTAGAACACTGCACTATAGATTTCAATATAATAAGTTTTGTAGGGGAAAAAAAAAACTTTTGTGTTCTCATAAATGGATTTGGTTTTACTCAGGAGGTTACTAAATTCAAGTGAATAAGTTACTGTAAAGACAGTAGATTTGAACTCACCTGTCAAAGGAAAACCTTCTTTCTGGGTGGTAAGATAGCTTTAACCAGGAACCTAAACTCAGTACATATGATAGGCATCTCTGAAAACAGTTAGTTGGCATGTTTCCTTTTGCGTTACCACAAAGCTAACAAAATCAGTGCTGACTTCACCTTTAGTAGGTTTGTAACAGACTCGAACTTAGAGAAGCTGGACGGGATTCTGTTCCGAGGTCAAATCTGATAAAAATAGATTACTTTGGGGGCTGGAGAGATAGCCTAGCGGTTAAGAGCACCGACGCTCTTGCAGAGGACCCGGGTTCGATCCCCAGCACCCACATGGCGGCTGAGAACCGTCTGTAACTCCAATTTCAGGAGAACTCCAGTTCCAGGGGAATCTGAGACCCTCTTCTGACCTCCGCGGCATTGCACGACACGGGTGCACAGACCTGCATGCAAACAATACATTCATACACATACAAAAATAAATAATAAAAAAAAAAATTAAAAAAAAAAATAGATTACTTTGGTCTCCAGCATGAAACCTTCTTAAGAGTCTCTGGCTCCAAATAAATTTGGAGTGACAAATTAGACTTTGAATAATTGTTTAATACAGTAGAAACTCTGCTGGAAATTAGGACATTATTTATGCATCATAACTTTAAGAAAATCAATATAATAGTCTTGCAGATTTGCTGTGAAAAGATATCTCATCTACTAAAAGAGCCATTAACAAACTCAAAAACAGTTTCTTTGTCCCCAGTCTCAGGAATCAAAGTTGATATCATAATACCCTTTCCTTAGAACTGGACAAAATCTATGGGTAGACTGGTAAGGATAGTAATGATAAGAACCATTTAAAATAGTAGATCTGTGCTCCTCACCTCCTGTCTTAGAATTATAGCTGTTAATATGATTATTTAATCCAAATGCAAGAAGAGACTATAGTGAAAGAATATGTGATTCTGTATAGTTACAATGCAGAGTAACACGATTAAGGGCCAAGAAACCGAAAGCTTTTGTTTCCTCCTCTCAGACCCTGAGTGCAGTGAGCACTTACACACACTTGGGTAGAGGAACAGGAAGCATCAGTTCAGGCTCTCTGTCTAGAACAGAGAGTGAATTTATTTACCCCTGGCCACCTAAGATTCAGTACATCCTTAAGCTCTTCACACATCTTCCTGACATGCATGTCTATGCCATTTATTTTGGTTACTCACACTCTTGGATAAATTAAATTGTTTTCATTCTTTCTTCAAAGTATGGTACCATTTGTACTCAAACATTACTAGTGATGTGCCGATTGCCAAGTACAGTGGGTGTGTTCATGTCAATCTTTTATTAGAAATGAGGCCATGACACCGTCCTCCACCACTCATCTGCATTCTTCCATAATGCATCTTCCTGTGGCTCTGTCTTGCCATCCATCTTGAAAATGCCATGCATGCTGGCACACACTGCAAAATATTTACTCTTACTCAAAATCTGTTCTTATGCGGTGAGTTTTTTTTTTTTTTCAATAGCACACTGATTTCAGTGGACTGAAATCTATTCCAGGTAAATGTGGTCACCACTTTAGCCTCTTGAGACCCATTCTGGATGATGAAATAGAATCAAATCTAGAGGATAGGGCTGGTGAATGGGCTTGATGAAGAGTGTGTGCTCAGCGTGTGTGAGGCAGTGGATTCCATTCCCACCCAGCACTACAAAGAGAAAAACTCTTACCAGTGAGCTTATTGGGAAGCCGTTGTTTTCTAGAATGACAAGGCATGCCCACTGAATGCTTGGAGGTAGACAAGCCAAGATCATGAAGGAAGAGCTTCATGCTTAGAAGGGAAGACAGGATGTTGGACAGAGTCCTCTTAATTTTTCTCTTCATCTTCTTTCCTCTGGATTCTTGTTATGTCATAAAAATGACTTCCTGTTAGTTTAAGATACAGTAGTGTTACTAGTATCGTTTCAAAGCTTGTTACTATATTTTCTGTGGTTTGCTTTGTTTTCATATTATGTTTTAGCCATTAGCTAATATTCCTTCCTGTAGACATAACTTACCGTGTTTTATAGCTACTAGCTAAAACTAGTTAACTTAAGAAAGAAGTTAGTGAAAATTCTTTAAATGCAAATTGAAGACTGTCATTGCAGACTGCAACCACTAGGTTCAGGTCTGCACAAAGCAGAATTCATTCTGTGATGCCTTTTACACCAAAAGAAAAGAATTGCAGCGTCAAACCTATGGGGATGTAAGTCATTGTTGTGTTGTTTTGAGCTTTCACTTATGTTATTTACTTTTTTCTGAAAAGCATTTTTAGGGAGAACTAAAAATTTCTAAGAAGCCAGAAGTTGGGAACCCAGTAAAGACAGAATGATCAACTGTAAACAGATTGACTTCTCCAGTGTTCTACGCATGGAGTTGGAGAGAATGGCCACAGGCAGGTGGTACTGTGAATTATTCAATAAGCACTAGGGCTGAGAAGCAGGGTGGTGGTGGATGCTTCAATTTACCAAGCCCACTGATTTCACTTCTTTTCTAAGCTTCTTCCCATTTTTTCTCTCTTTCTTCTTTCTCTGCCTTTTCTCCTTCCTTCCTTCCTTCCTTCCTTCCTTCCTTCCTTCCTTCCTTCCTTCCTTCCTCTTTCTTCTTTCTTTCTTTTTCTCTTTCTTTCTTTCTTTCTTTCTTTCTTTCTTTCTTTCTTTCTTTCTTTCTTTCCTTCCTTCCTCTTTCTTTCTTTCTTTCTTTCTTTCTTTCTTTCTTTCTTTCTTTCTTTCTTTCTTTCTCTTTCCTTCCTTCCTTCCTTCCTTCCTTCCTTCCTTCCTTCCTTCCTTCCTTCCTTCCTTCCTTATATTTGTCTTTCTTCCTTTAGTCCTTTCTTTCTTTCTTTTTTTCTTTTTTTTTCTTTCTTTTTTTTTTAAATAGGGTCTCTCACTGTAGCCTAGGCTGGCCTGAAACTCACTATGAAAGTACTCCAGGCTTGCCTAGAATTCATGGTGTTTTTCCTGCCTCAGTCTTCCAGTTGACTGTAGATGAACCATCACATCTGTCTCCTTTCTAATTTTCCGGGTTATTGCCATTGTTTAGTAGCGAGTCCTTTAGATGACTTCAATCATATCTTTGTCCTTCCTACATTAATTATGATATTAGTCTCATTAAGATTGATAAGCTAGACTCAGTTTTAATTTAAAATTAAATTAAATGGCTACATTCATCCTGTCTACCAGTCCTTCAAGGTTCCATACCAGATCCTCTAGGGTCTGCTCTGATAAACTCTTTTTCTGTGCTTTGTTTCCTAGTACTTTACATGATGAAAACTTGCAGTTTTCTGTGGCTTTTGCCCTCGGGCTTTGCACAGATGGTCTTCTTTATCTATACTCCTGGGCATTTACCTATGCTTTAGAGAATTCTACTCAGTGTTTAAGACTTGGTTCAGAAGCTTCACTTATTAATTAGCTGTGTAAATTTGGGTATCGATTTGTCATTTTCCTTAATTGAAAATTAAGGCTCAAAAGTAACCTACCATAACAATTAGTACTATTTAAATACCTATATATCTGCTTGTGCTTCATTAGTAGGATTGAAAGGTTATTCCTAGACAAACTGTCAGCCCATGAAAGGAAATGGCCAGAATTGACCAGAGTCCAAAACAACAACTCCAGAGAAAGTAGACTGTTTTGCTTCTCGTCCACCTGTGCCCCTTTTCTAAGCCTAGGGAACAATCTGCAGAAGAGGCGGCATGGTAGAATGTAAGGGTTGCGATTGGGGTGAATGGTGAAACTACAGCAATATAGTCTGGACACTTATTTGAGCAACTGGATTGAACATACAGCCCCCCCCCCCCCAGCTGGATGGTGGGACCCTTGGGCTGTGTGGGTTTGGGCACAACTGCTTGCAAATTGGTTTTACATGAAGGATGCTTGTACTCATAAATTATTACTTATTGTTAAAAAATGAAAAAAAATAAAGAAGCAATAGGAAAAAAAAAAGAAAATTGAGAGTCAGGCATGGTGGCATACACTTGTCATTCCAAAAGTTAGGAGGAGCAGGATTTTAAGATCTCTTCAGCTATGTAGCAAGTTTGGCAGGCAGCCTGGCCTGCATGAAACTTTATATGAAGACACAAAAGATGAAAAAAGGAGGAGGAGGAGAAGGAGGAAGAGGAGGAGCAAGAGGAGGAGGAGGAAGACTAGGACAAGGAGAGAAAGAAAGGAAGAAAGAAAGGAAGAAAGAGGGAAGATGTGATAATATTTCATGATCATGAAAATGTGTGAGGTTGAAATGTGTCAGCACGTGTACTTATCACAACATAAAAAGTCCAGGAGTGCAGAGTGTAGACTGGGGATTTCTCAGGACCACATGAAGCAGAGGGTACCAGAGCTTGGGCTGAACAGACATATCTCCTCCTCCCACCCACCCCTTCCCCCATCTGGAATTGCTGAGTGTCCAAGTGGATTCTTTGGAGAACCTTCAGAACAGAAAGGGAAGAGTGAGTTAGACTTCCAATAGAAAGCCTAAAGCTTAGACAAGTCAACACTCCATAAGCAAGGAGAAAAACAAACAAACAAACAAACAAACAAACAATGAAGGCATCTGAAGGAGGCAAGCAAAGCAAGCCTTCAACACAGTGAAGAGGCATTTGGGATTACCACTGGAATACAGGCAAAGAGAAACCCCATGCCAGGGACACGACAAAGGGAAAACATGGGAAAGGTGCAGAATAATTCCACACCAAGCTCTACCAACCCTGTGGGAGATTCCTACAGTGGGATCTCCCTGGAGATGGCCCAGGACACAGATGTTAGAGGAACAATTTCAGAAATATTCAAAGAAATCAAAGAATATAAAGAACAAGTCAGAGAACTAAGGAGAGAGAATGAAAAACTCAAGAAGGACCTAGAGAGAGAGAGAGATTGACAAATGCCAGAAAGAACAAGAGGGAGAAAATGACAAACTCTGGAAGGAAGTGGAAACATTGAAAAGATCCCATGTTGAAATAAAAAAGGAAACCTACCAGAGAAGTAAAGAACTACAGGAAGAGATTGAGAAGCTCCAAAAGGAAGTAGAAATACTAAAGAAATCACAAGATGAAATGAAAAAGGAAATCAAACACTAATCCAATAAAGAGGAAAAGAATGGAAAAAGCCTCAGAAGTAGAATGGAGGAAGAAGAACAAAGAATATCAGACCTGGAAGATAACACAGAACAACTAAAAACCTCAAGTAAAGATTATGAAAAATTTAAAAATACACAAAAGTGGAACAACCAGGAATTGTGGGACACTATGAAAAGATCAAACCTCTGCATCATAGGGATAGAAGAAGGAGAAGAATCCCAGAGAATGGTATTGATCAGATCTTCAACAGAATAATAGATGAAAATTTCCCCAAACTAAAAAAAGACAAAGCAATACAAATACAATAAGCACATAGAACTCCAAATAGATAAGATGAGAAAAGAAACTCTCCACGCCATATCATAGTTAAAATGCTAGATGCCCAAAACAAAGACAAAATTCTGAAAGCCACAAGAGAAAATCACCAAGTTACATATATGAGGAAACCTATCAGAATTACAACTGACTTCTCAGTGCAAACTATGAAAGCAAGAAGAACGTGGAGTAAAGCATTCCCAGTGTTAAAGGACTACAGATGCAAACCCAGGTTACTATACCCAGCAAAAGTGTCAATTATAGTTGGAGAGAGAAAAATCTTCCATGACAAAAACAAGATAGAAATCATGTCCAGAAAACCAACCCTTCAGAGAATACTTGAAGCATTTAAAAGACAGAAGAAAGGAGCAACTATCCCCAGGAACCTAGAAAGAGAAATTAATTAAAGCATAACTGTAGAAGTAGAAACCTAGATCAAAAATGCAAATGGACAATAAGGTGAAAGGAGGCAACACACATCTTTCAGTTATAACCTTAAATATTAATGGACTAAATTCCTCAATCAAAAGACATAGACTGGGAGATTGGATTAGGAAACAGAACCCATCTATATGCTGTCTACAAGAAATGCATCTTACCTTCAAGGATAGGTACCACCTTAAAGTGAAAGTATGGGAAAAATATTCCAAGCAAATGGAACCGAAAAGAAAGCAGGTGCTGCTATTTTAATATCAGACAAATAGACTTCAAAGTAAAACAAATCAGAAGAGACAAAGAAGGCCATTATATTTTTATCAAAGGAACAATTGACCATGAAGATTTCACAATCATGAATATATATGCATCAAACTCTGGTGCACCAAACTTTATAAAGACCATTCTCCAGGACCTCAAAGCACAGCTTAACCCCAGTACACTCATAGTAGGGGACTTCAATAACCCACTGAACCCTTTGGACAGGTCAACCAGACAAAGAATAAATAGAGAGACGTCTGAACTGAATGATATGATACACAAAATGGACCTCGCAGACATATACCAAATATTCCACCCGAATACAAGAGAATACACTTTCTACTCAGCACCCCATGGAACATTCTCCAAAATCAACCACATACTGGGGCACAGAAGAAACCTACACAAATACAAAAAGATTGAAATAATTTCATGCATTCTATCAGAACACAGTGCAATAAAGCTCAATATCAGTATCAGGATAATACCTACTATCTACAAGAACACATGGAGACTAAACAACACACTCTTGAGTAATGAATGGGGTCAAGGAAGAAATAAAGAGATAAATGCATTGCTGGAAGTGAATGACAGTGGCAATACAACACAACAAAACTTATGGGATACTTTAAAATCAGTCCTAAGAGGTAAGTTTATAGCCCTGGGTGTCTACATCAGAAAAACAGAAAGAGCACAAGTGAACAATGTAACACTGCAGCTAAAAACGCTTGAGAGACAGCAACAGATGAGCCTTAAATGCAACAGACAGGAAGAAATAGCAGAAATCAATGAAAATAGAAACAAAGAAAACAATATAAAAAAAAAAAAACAATGAATCCAAAAGTTGGTTCTTTGAGAGAATAAACAAGACAGACAGACCTCTAGCCCAGTTAACAAAAAGAAAGAAGGAACAACTCCATATCAATAGAATCCATGATGAAAGGGGAAACATCACAACAGACAATGAAAAGATCCAGACAATCATAAAGGAATACTTCAAAAACCTGTAGTCTACTAAGTTTGAAAACTTAGGAGAAATGGATGAATGTCTCAAATCCTGGGAATCACCAAAACTCAACTAAGAAGAGATCGACAGCTTAAACAGACCCATAATATATGAAGAAATTGAAGATGTAATAAGAAACCTCCCAACTAAAAAAAGGCCAGGCCCAGATGGTTTCAAGGCAGAATTCTATAAAACATTTCAAAAATAATTACAACCATTATTACTCAAAATGTTCAGAAGGATACAAACAGAGGGAATTCTCCCAGATTCCTTCTATGAAGTCAGCATTACTCTAACACTAAAACCAGGTAAAGATACAACCAAAAAGGAGAACTATTAGACCAATCTCATTAATGAACACAGATGCAAAAATTCTCTACAAAATACTTGCAAGCCACATACAGATCCACATTAAGAAGATCATCCATCATGACCAAGTTGGATTCATACCAGAGATCCAGGGATGGTTCAACATATAAAAATCAATAAATATCATCAAACATATAAATGGAAGGAAAGACAAAAAACACAGGATCGTGTCAATTGATGCAGAAAAAGCCTTTGACAAAATCCAGCATCCCTTCATGCTTAAAGTCCTAGAGGGAATTGGATTGAAGGGACCATTCCTCAATGTAATCAAAGCTATATACAGGAAACCCACAGCCAATATCATCCTAAATGGGGAAACGACAGAAGCATTCCCTTTAAAGGTAGGAACTCGGCAAGGCTGCCCCCTTTCACCACCACTCCTCTTCAATATAGTGCTTGAAACACTTGCTAGGGCAATAAAACAAGAAAAGGAAAGTAAAGGAGTACTAATTGGAAAAGAGGAAGTCAAGCTATCCCTTTTCGCTGATGATATGATTGTCTACTTAAGGGATGCTAAGAACTCCACAAGAAAACTCCTAGAAATGATTAAGAGTTTCAGTAGGATACAAATTCAGCCAGGATACAAAATGAACCTAGAAAAATCAATAGCCTTTCTTTACACTAACAACAAGCAAGTGAAGAAGGAATACAAAGAGACCTTCCCTCTCACAATAGCCTCAGAAACAATAAAATACCTAGGAACAAACCTAACCAAAGACACGGAAGATATCTACAACAAAAATTTTAAACCCCTGAAGAAGAAAATTGAAGAAGACATCAGAAGATGTCATGGATTGGGAAAATTAATATAGTAAAAATGTCCATTATACCCAAACTCTTGTACAGATTTAATGCAATCCCAACTAAGATCCCCAAGAGTTTCTTCACAGGCTTGGAAAAAAAGTCCTTAATTTCATTTGGAAAAACAAAAGACCCTGAATAGCCAAAGCAAGCCTGAGTGAAAAGAGCAATACAAGGAGGATCTCTATACCAGACTTCAAACTATACTACAAGGCTACAGTCATAAAAACAGCTTGGCACTGACACAAAAATAGACCTGTTGACTAATGGAACAAAACTGAAGATCCAAACTTGAGCACATACAATTTCAGTCACTTCATATTTGACAAGGGGGCCAAGAAGACACGGAGGAAAGACAGCAATTTCAGCAAGTGGCACTGGCAAAACTGGATCACGACTTGTAGAAGAATGAAATTAAACCCCTACCTCTTGCCCTGTACAAAAGTCAACTCCAGATATATCAATGACCTCAATGTGAAACTCCAAACTCTGAAGGCAATAGAAGAAAAAGTTGGCAGCAGCCTATAAGACATAGGCGTAGGAAAATACTTCCTAAATCAGACAGCAGCTGCCCAAGAATTAAGGTCGACAATTGACAAATGGGACCTCATTAAGCTCAAAAGCTTCTGTATATCAAAAGAAACAATCAGGGAAGTGAAGAGAAAACCTACAGACTAGGAGGAAACCTTCACCGCAGAAACATCTGACAAAGCATTGATTTCCAGAATATATAAACTACTCAAAAAACAAGGAAGAAAGAAAACAAATGATCCACTCAAAAGATGGAGCAAAGAGCTGAACAGAGATTTCACAAGTGAGGAATTAGAGTAACATCTTAAAAAATGTTCATTGTTGCTAGTAATTAAGGAAATGAAAATTAAAACCAATTTAAAATATCATCTCACTCCAATAAGACCAGCTAAGATCAAGAAAACAAATGGTACCAAGTGCTGGAGAGGTTTTGGGGAAAGGGGTACACTCATCCACTGCTGGTGGGAATGTACACCCATACAAGCACTGTGGAAAATAATGTGGAGAACCCTTGGAAGACTCAGAATGAACTTGCTACCTGACCCAGCCATATCACTCCTGGGCATATACCCACAAAACTCATCTTACCACAGAGATACATACACAGCCATGTTTATTGCAGCTCTCTTTACAATAGCAAAGAGCTGGAACCAACCCAAATGCCCCTCAGCTGATGGGTGGATAGAGAAAATATGGTACACGTACACAATGGAGTTCTATGCAGCCATAAAGAAAGATGACATCATGAGCTTTGCAGGTAAATGGATGGACCTAGAAGATATCATGCTAAGTGAAGTAACACAGTCCCAGAAAAACAAATAACAAATGATGAATGGTATTCCTCATCTGTGGATGCTAGTGCCAATTACCTAATTGTATGGCAAACTGAGCAACATGAATGTAATCTGAAAACAACTCTGCTCTTATGTGGGAATGAAACTTTGTGTGTGGCTTGAAGTGAGAACTTGTAAGACCTGACCTGGAAAATCTCTGGTTATCTCATATCTCTGTGGGCATTCAGGGTTATCTGTAGCAGGAAGATTTGGGATATTACAATGATTCTTGCTTTGCACTATCTCTGCAAAGTTCCAGGCCCCTCCCTTGAGACATTGAGCAAAATGTCACATCTCTACCTGTTGCACAAACCAGAGCTCTGTAGCCCCCTGATTAGAACCAAGGTGGCTCACCCCTCCCTTCCACCTGCCCCCCACTTCCTTGCCCAGAGCACAGTAGCCTTCAATATATAGATCTCACTGACAAAAAATAAATGGAGTTACTATATCCCTGGCTCTCTGCATGTGAGTCTGCTCATTTTTCCATGGGTGATCTCCTGCGTTTTTCCCTCCCCCTTCTTATGAGGGCAAAGCCTAGAGACTGTCAGTCTGCAGGCTGGAGACAAGTCCTGGAGCTGAGCCAAGAAGGGAAGGACAACATGTGGAATGCAATCACTTGTGACTCAAAGACATTGAACAACGATACTCTTATATTGTGAATCCCTTAAAAAAATCCAAATGCAGCTCATCCTATTCTGAGGGATGTACTCCAAATGTACCACTGCTATCAGTATTAAAAGAACCTCTGCAACCCCTTTCTAGTAAGCCTGAGTTCAATATATCTTTGATGTGTTCCTATACCATGAGAATACTGCTATTTTTCAATTTACTGTTTATGGTATTGTGGAGACAGGACATTTGGGTTTGAGTTTTGGTTTTGTTACTGATTCTATGGATCTGTGCAAGTTGGGAGCTTTCCTGTCTCTTGTTTCCTTCTTAGTAAAACAGGGAAAATTAGAAGCTATTTCTCAGGATTATTATAAAAATAAAAGTGGTTATTAATTGCTATAAGTTTATTTGCTATTCTAATTAAATTTTTACATATTTTCATTAATGCAACAGATAGTTTCCTGAAGGCAGAGGTTGTGACATTGATATTTTTTATTGTCCTTTTGAGACAGGGTCTCCCTCTAACCCCAGATGTCCTGGAACCCACTGTGTAGACCAGGCTGGCCTTGAGCACACAGAGATCTGCCTGCCTCTGCCTCCCAAATGCTAGGATTACAGGCGTGTACCACCATGCCCAGCGACATTTATATTTTTAAATTTCCAGTACTTGGGCTGGAGAGATTGCTCAGTGGTCAGGAGAGATGGCTCAGTGGTCAAGAGCACTGGTTGTTCTTATAAAAGACCGGGGTTCAAATCCAAGCACCCACATGGCAGCTAACAACTGTCTGTAACTCCATTTCCAGGGCATCTAACGCCCTCTTCTGTCATCCTTAGGCATTGCACAACATGGGTATACTTAAACATAGACATAACGCTCATATACATGAAATAAAAATAAAGAAAAGAAAAAAAAATTTCCAGTACTTAACATTAGGTATCTAGTTAGATGTCAGGCTTTAACTCTCATAGGAGCATATATATATA